>JACWST010000138.1:34759-97732 GCA_014850475.1 Cryphonectria naterciae | reverse complement strand
CGCACGGACCACATAGTGCCGCGTGCTCCTTCCCTCTCGCACGCTCAACACCATGGGTATTCCACAGAAAGACTCTCATGAAGTTGGCTATCGGTGTGGATTTTCAGGTTTCGTTGATTTGTTGATGGTATGTATAGTATGTTGGGAAGTTTGCTGGAAACACAGTTGGCCAAAAACAGCGGCCGCAGTAAAACGACTTGGTATACCTAAGTCTCAGCACCTCCTGCAGTGAACATCTTGGAGGTGAAGGTCTACGATCTCTCAATCAAATGCTCCGAGTGGCAATCCTGGTCACTTCATTGCTAATAGACCTCTATCAATATTGAAGCTTTGCTGACGGCATAACTGCTACTGTTTATCATTATGCGTTACGAGCAAGGCTATCGAGAAACAAGCAATAAGATTCTAGTCTTAGCTACAGTGAACATTTGATTCTAGCTGTTTCATCATTTCCTAGGTAGGCTATCAAATTTGCTCATGGAGTCGTGATCAAAGTCACACCAGACTCATAACACGCGCCCTCTAGACTAGCATTATTGCCATTCACATACTGCAGCACCTGTCCATCTGCACCAAACCTTGCAGCAGTTCCCCCGTCCTCCTCACTCGTTTCATATGTCGGCCAACCCAAGTCACTCAAACCGTTCTCTGGGTCTTTCACGTATGCCACAAGCACGTCCTGCATCTTTTGACATGTCTCAACCTCGAACTGGCTGACCTCGCCTGGTGCAATAGGCCACGTGCCGAAGAGCATGTAAAGATCACTATAGTGATACGCTCCGAGCCAAGGCACCCCGCCGTCGATGTTGGAGAAATTGCCTGCCCACTGGTACCGCCACGTTTTGAGGTTGGGACTCGGCCCTGTTCCGTTCTGGTAGAGACTGTTGCGGAGCACGGAGGTGTTGTGCGCGCCGCACACGGTGGACAGGGTCGCAGTGGTAACGGCCTGCTCTGAGGGGCCGGCTGTGTAATTGTGGATGGGATATGATACGAGAGCGGAGGCCTCGCGTGCTGTCGTGCCTATGAGTTTGGGAAGAGGAGCGATACGGTTAGCAGCGTAAGCTGCCGGGTAGTCACTCAGAACAAATTTATCATCGGCTTTTCGAAGAAGAAAAAGAAGATGTCAGCACTTCTCGCCGTGACTGTCCGAAAGAGGGGATTCCGGTTGTTTCTTTTTTTTTGGGGGGGGGGGGGGGGGGAACTCACGGCGGCGAGTGAAGGATATGACTGGCTGAGAAGTGTTCACCAGAGTTGAATTGTCCTGATAATTGCCAATATAATTCTCAATCCGTGGATAGGGGACATGTCTCATGCACTCCAGCTCCTTCTGTGCATCGTCGAAGTCGCAGCCCAAGTTCTTGGCTACGAAGGAAAAGTTGGAGCCTGAGTAGTCCGAGTTAAGCGCATGGCCAATGGTAAAGCCCGAGCTCGAGATGGATGCTCTGACGAGCGGGTTGTCAGGATATGCAAAGAGATACATATCAGTCGCACTCGCACCGGCTGACTGGCCCCAGAGGGTAATCTTGCTCGGATCACCACCGAAAGCGCCAATGTTTTCATACACCCACTCCACAGCCAGACGCTGGTCCTGCAGGCCAAAGTTGGTCGAGTTCTCGAGTCCCTTGGCATTAGGAAACGAGAAGACATTCACGCGATAGTTGGTTGTGACGACGATCATGCCGCCGGCCTCCTGCGAGCGGCTGACCAGACTTGGCGGCAGCTGCGTAGGAATGTTGACGCCGCCCGTGACGTCGCCTCCGCCGGTCAGGAAGTGCAGCACAGGCAATCTCGACTCGGTCGTTACATTGGCAGGCGTCCATATGGCGAGCGAAAGGCAGTCCTCGGCTGAGTTCTGGGCCAGTTGCCCGGCGAGGAGGGACTCGCCGTAGTTGACGACAAGATTGCCTGTGATGTTGAGGGCCCACGCAGTCGGAATGGCAGAGACATACTGCGCACATGCCGGGCCAAAGACGGTCGAATCGATGACCTCGGACGACGAGTCCAGAGGCGACGGGGGTGCCCACCGACGACTGCCTGTGGGTGGCTGTGTTGATGTGATTTTACCAGTGTTAGTCAATGTTGAATTGTAACAAGAATAGAAACTGTCTTCTTCACCTTAGCATATGGAATATATTTGAATTGTCTGACATCCGGATACGTGTCGTTCAGGTCGCCGACAAAGGTGCCTGTTCGAGTTGTGACGGTGAGATTTGAGGATGCGACGTTGAGGACCTCCTCATACTGATATCCTCGTGTCAGAGACAAAGCACACCACAATACGATGCAGAATAAGCTCCTCATGGTGGACGAGCTAAGTACCGATAGATTCCGTTATGGAAGACATATACGCATACACATATACATATATATAAGTACACATAGACACGACTCCATTTCCAAAAACAAACCTTGCGATGAGGGAATGCTATATAGATATACACACACACATTATTTGTTTATTAATACCCAGCAGAGTCATGTCTCTTTGATCGTAGCGAGATCAACGGGACCAGCAGCAGACTATCAGAAACTAAGATGCCTTCGAGTCCCCGCTGGCCAGGTGAAGATGCCAGGAAATAACACCATAATGGACTCAAAAGTTGACCTAGTGGATGCTCATGGTGGAGAACTCGTCACATGAGCAGGGGATATTTTCCTGGAAACGATGAAGTGCAGCTGTAGGAGTCGACCCCGCCTCAGGTCAAGAAGGGGCCACAGCGTCATTGCCAAGTGCCTTTAGAGAACCTTTCTTGCAGAACAGTGTGCCGAAGATCGTGACCGGCCATATTAGAAAGAAGATGCGGGGAAAATAAGGTAGTGTAGATGGCGCCCCGTGGGGAGGCAAATTGTGGGGTGAGATCCCGTCCCGGAGCGAGTCGTCTCGGAGGCGAGCTCGGGTTTGGTTGCTGGTTGCTAATAACCATGGGCACCTCACCGTTACCGAAGATAGTCGACTGCGTGGATCATCCATACTTGTGAGGGGCTATGTACGAAAGGCTCTTGGTAATTATTACATAATACGATAATGCGGCTTTTCCTGGAGGTCCCGCTGCGGGCAAGAGTGATTATGGTGTCGTTAGATGATAATGGTAGAGGCCGTGGGAATTTTGCACGAGAAGCGAGTTGGCAACGGTTGATCAGCTTTTGCAACTTTTGCAATTCTCAATTATTCGATACTAATGAACCTATCAGATCCTTTTTCTCATTTCGTATCTTCTGTTTTTCATTAATGAACAATTGATCATATTCTTCTTGAAGCCAACCATCTTTACGATAATTTCAATAACCCGAAACTTTTCTTGAAGTTAACTCCGTAGTATCCCCTCCTTAGACACCGAAGACTAACGCAACGAGAGCCACCGCAGCAGCATATCGCGAAGCACCACCATCCGGCTGCAACTTATAGCTTCCAGCCGTGACGTACGTAGGCGACGCGGAGGCGGTTGTCGTGCCTCCAGCAGCACTTGAGCCTTGTGTCGGGACTGCAGAAGGGGAAGCAGCCGATGGACTGACTGCTGGAACAGTGCTGGCGGCAGAGGGAGCCTGCACCTGGCCGTCCGAGATCTGTGAGACCACTCCATTCGGTGCTTCGGCGGAAGGTGCTGCTGCGCTGGTCGGGGCCTCCGCTGATCCGCTTGACACTGGAGGGCTGGGAACGCCAGTAGGAGCCTGAAATTGGCCGTCGGAGATCTGGGAGACAGGTGCTCCCGTGAGCGCCTGCGACTTCTCCTGCGAAATTGGGGCTGGTAGCACAATGGTGGGCATACCAGAGGCCTGAACCTGTCCATCAGAGATCTGAGAAACTGGTATTCCTATGGGAGCCTGTGACTGAGGCTGGGAGGATGGGGCTGCCGTTTCAACGGTGGGCGTATGGGCTTGTACTTGTCCGTCAGATATCTGACCCACGGGCTGCATAGAGGCATGGCCGGTGGTGGCCGCTGCGAGGCTCAGGACTGCGAGGAGATGCGAGTATTGCATATTGTAAACGACTGTTTTTTTCAGGCTGTAGTAACGACTGGTTGTTGAATGATGAAAAAAATATAGGCAACAAAGCGGAATATGAAAGGAAACGAGGAAGGAAAGGCTATTGATGTAGGTTCACAGAATCTTCACATCTCAGTTTCAAAGCGTGAACGTTTTTCGTAGTTTTTGAGCTAATTATCAGAACGAACAGATCAGCCCAAAAAACAGTTCTAATGAAGTCCGGTCGTCACCATCAACTGAGATACGAGTCTGAAGCGCGAGCAAAGTGAAGCTAAACGGATCGAATACGCCCGGAGTGGTTACTAAAATCTAGACTTTGCTAAAACCGCTCATGCCAGAAACCAACTGATCATAATCAGTGTATCGGCAACAATGATGGCTCATCTTAACCAGTTCTGTAGTAGCTCAGAACGAGTTCATACTTGATTATGTCTAGTACTTGCACCAATTAGCATCATCCTCAGAGCATGGGACCGTTTCCATCCTGTGATAAGGCCTTCGAAGGTTGAAGGCACATCCATAGACATGAAGGACGAACAAAGCAATCCCACACAAGAAAGTTTTAGATGTTCAGAACATGATTGAAAGGAAAATCTATAGGTAGGTATTCGCATGAATTTCTTGCATTTGAGAGGGAAAGGTCAGCAAGTTGGCGATGATGAAGGACCTGCCTCGTCACTTTTTGGTATGTGAAGGGTTTGTTTGAAATCGTGATCGTTGACTGATTGAATAAGATAGGGGAAAGAGAGAAATCTGTTTAAGTATTAGTTGATAATTAGCTCTCTTTCAGCTTTCAATCTTGTCATCATGTTTCCTTTCTTTGTCGTCTCGGATTGACACGTGATCCTCCTCTACTTGGCCTACGATTCAACTGCAGCGACGGTGAGATTTACAGAAGATGATTCAAGATCAACAAGGGCCACTAGAAGATAGCAAATCCTTTCTAGGCTATGGTGATGAACACTTCCGACAACAGCTACTGTGCTCATAGACCCAGAGCATCTTCGAATCGTTCAGGCTTAGGGGATACGTAACTTGACTCGGCATTCTGTTTCGTAGGTCAATTTTCTTTTTGTGGAAAATGCAGCTTACTCCTTTCGTTTACAGTGCAAGAAAGGCGTAACTAATACCCTATGCGACCGAGTTTATTGATAGTCCAAGGTGTCTTCAGCCTTTTCACGCTGCTTCTTTGACGAAAAAAGCTGAGGACACGAGGTTATCCGCATGAAGCCCAGCTGCCAGCTATAATGACTTACCCATTGACCTACTCCGGACCAAGCTCACACGACAAACTCCTAGATGGGCCATGATGGTTGAGATCCCAAGAATCGTGGTCACGTATCTCTGTAACTGCAAAGTGGTTTTGTTGAGGTCAAAGACAAACCAAAAAAATGAATGATGTGAATCGTGAAAATGTGATAATATTGAAGCAGAAACATAGTAAAGCAGAGTACAGAGATGAGAAAGCACCAAATGACGAAGCAATGTATCAGAAGTCTAGAATACAAAGGAGAAAACAATTTTCCGCCAAGCTCCAACCTCCGACCGACCGGATCCCAACGCAAGCAGACCCAAGAAAGCAGATGAAAACAATGACGTCTGATACACCGATGCATTCAGTAACACAGTGACTGACTCGAACAGCTGAGCCAGCAGCTTCAAAATCGCATAGTTCCCTCACATCCCGTTGTTGATTGACCCTCACGGACCATTTCTCTTTCACAAAGAATCGTTTAGACGCTTGGGATCTCAGTGAAGGACGAAGAAGGGGACTCAGATCTGACAACCCTCAGAAGAGTGGTCGGCAGTTCGACAGGCCTGAGGTCGCGCGCCTTGAGAATGCTCTTGACCTTGTCCTTGGCCTCCTCCCACTCCTTGGTGTAGTTCAAGTTCTCCAGCTTGCTGATTCCGCTGTCCACCTTGTCGGTGACGGCTTGGCCAACCGACATGCTGACGCCCTGGCCGATCTGTTGGGCAGTGTCCTGGGCCGTCTGCTTGAGAATGCCAGTGGACTGCTCTGGCTGGTCACCGTCCGAGGTGGACGAGCCTGAAGAAGACTCTGCCGCCGCTGCGGAGGTTGAGGTAGACGAAGGCTTCTCAGTCGCTGCAGAGCTCGACGTCGGAACCGCAGCCGCAGAAGAGCTAGACGTCGGGGCCAGCGTGCTCGAAACCTTCAGGGCGGACGAGCTCACCTCCGTGTCAGCTACGCTCGTTGTCACCGTCTTGGCCTTGGCCGCTGCGGCTTTAGACTCCTCGGCTTCCGCCTCGGCAGTCTTTGCCGCCTTGGCTTTGGCAGCCGCAGCCGCAGCCTCCTCCTCCTCCTCCTCCTCCTCTTCTGCTGCAGCAGCGGCTGCACTGCTGCTGCTACTGCTGCTAGTCTTGCCGGTGCTCTTCGACGTGGTGCGCCTCTCCAGATAGTCAAGCAGGTTATCCTCGATGGCGCGCTGCTCGAGCGACTGCATCATCGTT
Organism: Cryphonectria naterciae; assembly: GCA_014850475.1. Classification (NCBI taxonomy): domain Eukaryota; kingdom Fungi; phylum Ascomycota; class Sordariomycetes; order Diaporthales; family Cryphonectriaceae; genus Cryphonectria; species Cryphonectria naterciae. The sequence goes on along the minus strand of JACWST010000138.1, from coordinate 91,279 downwards.
TTGAGATCACTGGTCGCCGCCCTGTCCTGCTGCTGCGTGAAGCTTAGAGGTTGGGCGTCGGCGCGCTGCCGAAACGAATTGAGAGCATTGAGCTGCTCCTGACTGGGGCTTTGAATGGGAACAGTGCCGAGGGCACTCACACCGGCATGAGACCTGGCATTTAGGCTCTCGGAAGAAGCTGGAACTGTGGCGAGTGCCGAGCCGGCGAAGATGGCGAGTGTAGCCTTGTTGAGCAGCATACCGACTGTGGTGGATGTGTTCGGTGGTATAGATGAGCAGGGTTTACAACTGCTTGCCTGCTCTCAGAGCAGATTGTCTCGAGATTCTGGGGATGAAGTAGACTGTGAAGTAATAGTGTATGGATGATGCGTTTGAGCTGGTTTGAGTTGATGATACCGATGAGAGAAGGAGGATTCAATGACCGACGACATCATTATACTTATAGCAATTTCACGACGCGTAACAAATGTGAGGCTCTCTGGAAGACCTGGCCTGGTGGAGACTACGATGAGAAAGAATATCATCATGTCGAAACTTCGACGGGCTTCAAGACCAGAGTACACGACCACTTGACACCATAAACACCGGTCAAAGAGGCCGCGACACATAAACGGCCACCTGGACGAACCGCGTCTTAAAGACGCCCGTTGTGGGATGGACAGATCAGGCCAATGAGCGAAAGGGGTCGAAACAGGTCCAGTATCTGGCCGCGCTCCCAGCACCTCGCGGGCGACGAGACCCATGGCCGTGTGATGACAGACGCACGTGGAGTCTTAATAATCGTGCATGCCAGGTTAGGCTGAAAAGGCCGAGAAAGAGGTTTGAAAGTCGTGGAGTCGCTTATTGACAATGAAGGACGTCAGACTGGCTTGTCAATTGTGCTGGAATCTGAGGCCCTTCATATGGGCCGCCAAGCGTCGCAACTTCTGGCGACTCGGTCGAGCTGCTGACATCTTATCTGTGCCCACTGATTCCACATTGCAGTAAACTGCTCTAGGGCTGTGCCGCATGCGGTTCCACTGTGGTTCAGTATGCTAAGTTGGATGGTCAAGCACGAAGCCTGCCTCTGAGCATGAAGCATCAATATTCGCAGCGTTTTGGGTAGAGGAAGGGATTCGGAAGAAGGGGCCCAGAATCAAAAAACATGCACGGAATTTTGATGATCTGCTGACGATCACAACTTACAGTACATACAACAGTGCTTAAGTGCCGGTAAACCACCCGCCTGACAGGATCCACCCGAGGTTCCACAACCTCATTGTGGACAACGTGTCTGAGCATTTGGTGGACCGAGAGATAAAAACCAATCCTTCAGCCCTATGATCTTTCGCGGCCTTCAGAGCCCAAAAGAAATGGATACAGAGAATGCGGCGTCGTCAACAGATGGAGAACCTCCTAACGGGTTATCTGATGTAAGCTGATGTATACGTAGACCACTGGTTCGTCTCTCATCAGATTGTTGGTGGCTTGGACAGTCAGCACATGTGTGGAACTTTGTTGCAGCGTTTCAGTGTGCGAGCTGCATAAGAAACGGAGCAGTTCCGATGCTACCATAAATCCCCGCTCTGTACAGCAAAGCTTCAATTGATTACCTTTCAAAATTCTCTCAAACGTGCCTCAGATTGAATGAAAAAACAAAATCGTGTGAAACAAGGAGAATCTGCGAATGGAGCATATTTCTTGATGCGAAAGTCAAATCAAGTCAATACAAGCACCCGTGTGATGACCGGCGACCTTGGACATACACGTATTTCAGCAGGGAACCTCCCAGGTGTACTGTGTTAGTGGAGCCGTTTAGGAAACCACTAGCATAGGGATGAAGGCTTGACAGGAAGAGATCGTAGTCCTTGGCTGCTTGCTGTAAAGTGAAGCGCATCTTGTGAGAAGCCTTTGCCGAGTATACTGATTTGATCACGTTCGGCCCAGGAATTGACTACCCAACCTAATAGAAGTCGTCGGCATGCCCTTCCAGTCTGCTGCTAGATTGCATTGACGTTGGGCTGGACGTAGTAGATATGAGTCTGCATGGGTCCATTTGGTACAAAAGACAAGGCAATTTTGAACGGTTGATTTCAGTTTCACGCCAGGCCCATTGCTCCTTTAAACTCATCGTGCAAGACAAATGTTTGCTCGCAAGATGTCTCGAGATCTTAGCAATGAGTTGCGAGCCACGGTAATTGAGAGCAGCCTCGGGCCAGCTCCGATATGTATCCAGGGTACTGGCTGTCACTATTGAAACTAGAAAAAGCTTGCTGTGTACTATGTTAGGATAAGCTTAAATTGCGAGTCATGAGACAGTTTCGAGTGGGGAGTTGGCCTGGCTGTGGATGCATTCCCAACGCGTCACCTATGCTGTAACTTTCTATCCATGTATTCAGTACGAGAACCGTGGCGAGAACCGGCGGCACAACAACAAGGAGGTACTGCTTGAGGCAAATTTTTGGTGAATTCCTGATCCCGACCGACGGGTGCTCCGGAGAAATCAAAGTTATGTAGGCATTGCGTGCTAAAGGTACATCTGACCAGAGCCGTCAAGAAAAATACTGTAATCTAAAATTCATCCAATATCCCGGAGGGGATACTTAGTCGTCGCATAAAAGTTTTAGGTCCCCCTTCCCCCTCCTGGAAAGCTTCGTAACCATCTTTGAGTCGTGAGTAAAGGCGGATATCGCTCTCAGAAACCTGGCACGCCCTGCGAAACCCCTCTGCCAATTTTCTTCCGGTTACGAAGTCGGCCCTCGAAGCTTGGCGCATGGATCCAAGCCCAAGGAGGAAGCTGTGCCGGCCGAGCAGGATTTCAAGCCAGCTCGGAACCAGGCCAGGGCAAAGCACTGAAGGCAAGGTGTTCGGAGCATATCTTTGAATTTTGTTGAGGGCGTTGGAACATCCTGCGTCGAAACCTTACGTCTCATGTAGCAGAAATGCTCAGCCTAGACTCTAAACACACACCGGCGCGACCCCGTACCGCCGTGCCGGTGTCGTCCCCCAGGCACGAAGGATCTAATCCTGCTCCACGGCTTTGTGGAGTCTGCTTAACGTCCAGGGGAAGAAAATTCCCCGGGCCGCGAGGTCTACAGGAAACCGAGGGGTCTGCATTAGTACGCCGGCCAACGACTACGAAGATTTCCTAGACGCGCGTTGCATGCATAAAAATGCTTCCAAGGGATCTGCTGGTGGAGCAGGGGGAGAACCAAAACTTAATTGCTTAATTTTGCCAAGCCGCAGCCACATGCAGAGTATCAGAGAACAAGACGGCTCCTAAACTATGTAGTGACGGAGGAGCCTTCTTCACCTAGTCGATGCTCCGCATGGGGTACAAGTTGCCCTTAGCGAACCGGTGAAGATGGACAAAAGAGATGAGCAACATCATCCCTGGCTATCGAACAGTGGTGGAAGAATTTGGAAACCAAGTTGATAGGCAGGCATTGGAACCCAACTCGTGCCAGGCCAGAATCGGAGTTTGATCGACTTCTGATGCGCCTTGAAGCAGACACCGGGAACAGAACAGTTCTGAGTCTTGTGCGCTGCAAAAAGGTCTCATATGTGGGTAGCAGTGAAATATTCAGAAACACCAGGTCCTGTATATCGCCCTTTGTCTTTCTCTCTCTCTTTTTCTGTGTCAACCTATATTATATATCATATGAAGGCATTGCTACCTACCATATGAAGTGGCAGAATGGATGCGGACCTGCATGACAGGTTGATCCTATCTCCAATTCGTATGGGACCCCGGTGTAGATCCCCAGTTTCCAGCCCCTGCGGGCGCACATGCATGCCTGTCAAGGCACATCAGACTTTCCTATGTCCCTTGCTCAACGGAGTATCGCCAGGGTCCGAACAAGGTTCGGGTATTTTGCGTTGATCTTTTATGTGGAAATCGCATTGCTAACAACGAGCGAGCTGCAGAGGTCGACGCAATGCCGGGACACGCTCTTCGGATGAATACGACTATGGAGGATAAGAGCACAGAGGACCCGCTCATCGCGGCATCCTGTGATCTGTTGACCTCTTTTTTTTTTTTTTTTTTTTTTTTTTTTTTTTTTTTTTTTTTTTTTTTTTTTTTTATGTTGCTCGTCCCGGCTCCTAGACCCGTCGGTTTGATCCGTACCCAGATCCAAAAGATCATCCAAGCAGCCTACTATTCTCAGGAAAACATCAACGAGACCACAAGGGACTGGATTCTTTGAAGCCTCATAATCTACTGAGATGGGGGCTACTTCTTCTGGAGGCCAAGAGATACTGGTCGGCATTTGGGTCCCCACGGCCATCTCTGGGCTTGTGCTGCTTCTCAGAATCTACTGTAAGCATGTACGACAACGAGGCTTGTGGTGGGATGATGCGGTGATATCGGTCTCTTGGGTACGTATACCAACATAGCAGCAACCCCAGGCTGGATTATCCATATCCTTTTGCTTGTTTATGATTGATTCTGCTAACGCTAGAGCCTCGCAGATATTACTTCTCACCTCCAATATTGTCCAGACGATCGAGGTCCCGCTGGGGTTTGGGAAACACATCGACAATGTTGACGATGCCAACAAGCCCATACTGGGCCTGCTCGACGAAGTCACTGCGACACTCACTATCTTCGCTGCTGCCTGGAGCAAGACAGCCTTTGCAGTGACGCTGCTGCGCATCCTGGAAGGGTGGGCCAAGAAGTGCGTGTGGTTCATCGCAATCTCGATGAATGTCTTGATGCTGGCTGGAGTGATACTGGGCTGGGCGCAGTGCTCACCTCCAGACAAGCTGTGGGATAATGAGATAGCCGGGACGTGTCTGCCTCGCAGCATCAGATCTGACTACAACATATTCGCTGGAGGTAAGAGAAAAGTCGGAAGCCTCCGTACTAGAATCTGTCTTGGCACGCCTGCTGATCACTTGATATTACAAAAAGTATATGCTGGCATCATGGACCTTTGTCTCGCAGCTCTGCCTTGGACAATCCTGCCGAAACTTCAGATGCATTTCAGAGAGAAGGCTGGCGTCGGCGTCGCTATGAGCATGGGAGTCTTGTAAGTTGTGCAAGATCCTCGCCGGGTATCTATTCATTTGTTATATGTATCGATACTGACTCAATGGCTGTACTCAGAGCTGGTGCTGCTGCGTTCGCCAAGAGCGCTGCCATTACAGAATTAGCAACCGGAGACTTCACTTGTATGTCTACCTACCTAAAAGCGTTGCCCACAGTATAGACTCTCTCGGGCAATGATGCTAACTTGCCCGCTTTTACCAGTCTACGGAGCACCTTTAGTAATCTGGGGCACTGTGGAAATCGCAGTTACTATAGTAGGCTGCTCCATTCCCATCCTGCGAGCGCTGTTGTCCGATTACAAGCACTCGAGATACGCCAAATCCAAGGACGAAGTGGGAACCTCGACCAAGGCCACAGCGAGCATGTCAAGACGTGGCACGATCGGAGCTCGCAGTACTCGGAGGACGATCCAGGTTCACGATTCGAGCGATGCAGACAGCGACAAGATGATTCTCCACGATAGAGCAGACACAGGGATTATGCGGACCGCCGAGGTCATGATTGAGTATAGCCCGAGGCAGGAGGAAGAGTATGAGCTCAGTCGTTTTTGATAAGGTTTAGGGAAAAGTTATGATTAATTCAAAATCTATTCAATTTCACGCCCATTGATTGTCTCCACAAAGGCCGCCTACTTAAGTAGGCAACGACTCTTCTAAGTAGAGCAAAGAGTCCTTCTAGTAGCGAACAGGCTCTTCAAAAGCTTCTATCATGTATATCTAGTATGAACATGCGCTGCTGCGACTCTCAGTTCATGTATTTCATCCCCTGCCTTCTGATGGCCATGAACCAAGTGAGGCCTCTTTCTTCGCAATGATCTCGTTTGCCCGTTGTGCACGACCACGATATAACCTGAACATCACCCAAGCTTGGCTTTCCACAGCTTTTCTTTTTCCCTGTTATCCCTTGTCCTCATGCCGACTCTCAGACACTTCACCACAGAGATTACGGCATCGCTTTCTGTAGGCATGCGTCCAATTTCCTCCCAACTCCGTCTCCGGACGGCCCCCTATCTGGAAATAAGTACTATCGCAATTAATATCATAAGCAAAGTGACCAGGTGTTTCCGTGCATTGGTGTTTAGCATGGCTGAGATGTCGCAGAAGAGGAAGTACCCCGTATCAATTGCAGGTCGCAAAAGTAAGCTACCTTATCATGGACCGAAAAAGCAATTCTAGCATTCTCAGCTTGAGGCTTGAAATGAAACCATAATACTGAAAAAGTCACCAGTCACATTCGGCAGCAAAAGTCATACCTGTGTAGCTCCATTTCCTTCATCCCCTTGCAACACCATGCAAAATGGATTTATGTTGGGAAGCCTAATCAAGTAATTTTTGATAGAGAATTGAGATGCCTCAGAAGCAACCTTGAAACGCAGAGAACACATTATTCATTGATCTACTGACACCGCTTCTAAGGCGCGCTCAACGGTAGTCGGCGCTTCACGACCTGCCCCGTCTGCGAAAGCATCATGCCGTCAGGTGTAGACGACGCGTCTATTCGATGAAAGAGCATGCTACCAAGGCATATGTGCACTTGCAGGATGGGAAACAGATGATGCTTGAATCCAGTCGCAAGAGAATAAAGAACTCTTGCATAATTTGACTGGTGAGCCGTCTGACAGCTGATACCTAGGGAGATTGATTGACCACGGGCGCTACCTAGTGACTCTCCTGAAGCATCGCCAAGAGCTTCGCTTCTGGGTGGTCATCGCCTTTCACTTTTGACGCTCGTCTTCTGATTCGTTTGCCTCTTTGTTCGTTCTCTCCTCTCCATTCTCGTGAAACAGTGTCTCTTGTACTGCAAGGAGTCAGTTATTTTCTTCGGCTTTCATATGAAATGATATTCATGAGAAATGCGCTTACCACTCCAGAGCTCGGAGTACACCCCACCCCGGTCCACCAACTCCTTGTGCGTGCCTTGCTCCACGACACTGCCGTCCCGCAACACAACAATCAGGTCGGCATCATGGATCGTCCTCAGCCGGTGAGCCACAAACACGCTCGTGCGGCCCTTCTCCTTCAAGATCGAGTTGATATTCTGCATCAACCCCTGTTCGGTATGCGTATCCAGTGCGCTGGTCGCCTCGTCAAAGAACAGGAGGGGAGGATCTTTTAGTAGTAAGCGCGACACGGCCAGTCTCTGCTTCTCTCCGCCCGAGATCATCAGCCCACGTTCGCCGACTTTTGTCTCATAGCCTTCCTTCCAGGAGGTGATGGAGTCGTGGATTCGGGCGCGCTTGGCAGCGGCCACTACACGCTCGTGCGGCGCGGTAATATCACCATAGCGAATATTGTGCCCCACGGTGTCGTTGAACAACGGCGTATCCTGCGGAACAACGCCAATGGCGCGTCTCAGGCTGTCAACCTGCACCTGACGAATGTCTTGGTCGTCAATCAGGACCCGGCCTTGTTGGATGTCGTAGTACCTGAACAGCAGTCGTAGCAGGGTCGACTTGCCGCAGCCCGAGGGGCCGACGATGGCGACCTTTTTGCCGGCAGGAATAACCAGATCCAGATTGCGTAGGATTGGCCTGTCAGGGTGGTATCCGAAGGTGACATTCTCAAAGCGGATCTCGCCCCCTTTGGTGAGAGCCAGGGGCTTCGCGTTAGGTGGCTCGGTGATGGTCACATTGACCTTCTGCAGGTTGAAGAGGGTCTCCATATCCAGCAGGCTTTGGCGCAGCTCGCGATATACAGAGCCTAGGAAGTTGAGGGGCACGGAAAGCTGAAAGACGAGCTGGTTGATCATGACCAGATCACCGACCGTCAGGCTTCCCGACGCGACGCCGTTGGCGCCGAGATACATCATGGCGGTTAGGGCGCTGGAGAAGATGATATTCTGGCCGCTGTTGAGGAATGCCAGGCTCGTGGCAACCTTGATGGAGGCCTTTTCATACTGCTCCAAAGCCTTGTCGTAACGGGCGATCTCGAACTTCTCATTGTTGAAGTATTTGACGGCCTCGTAATTAATGAGCGAGTCCACAGCCACCGTAGAGGCCTTGTTGTCAGCGGCGTTGGTTTGTCGGCGAAATTTTGTGCGCCACGACGTCGTCCAGATGGTGAATGCGGTATATGTAGCCATAGTCAGGGCAGTGATTGCGGCAAAAGACCCTCCGTATTGGTAGGTCAGGATGCCGCACACCATGGTTATCTCGAGGGCCGTGGGGATGACGTGGAACACCATGCTGGTCAGGAGGAAGCTGATGCCCTTGGTTCCTCGGTCAATTGCCCGGGTCAGGCCGCCTGTCTGCTTGGAGAGGTGGAAGCCCAGGTCCAGGCGAAGCAGGTGGTCAAAGACGTCCCGAGCGACCTTGCGGATTGCCTTCTGGGCCACAGACGCAAAGACGGCGTTGCGCAGCTCCTGGAAGACGGTGGCACCTATCCTGGTTGCACCGTATGCCAGTATCATGGTGCCTGCGATCGTCGTAGCCGTCCCTCCGACCGAGGCAATATCGATATTCATGGCGTCCACTATGCTCTTGAAGTAGAATGGCACCTGGACATTGAGCACCTTTGCGCCGACGAGGAGCGATACGGCCAACCCCACACGCATTTTGGTGCCTATGCTATTCCTGGGCCAGAGGTACTGCGACATCTCCTTTATGATGGCCCAATCTGCCTTGCGCTGCTCCTGTGCCGTCTTGTCTATTGGAGCTAGAGGATCTGCTGCCGGCTTTGGTGTCGTGGAAGCCTTGCTGTTTTTTAAAGGGTTGGGTTGGGACGAGGACTGAGGAGATGCCTGGGTCGTCGTGGTTGCGGATTTGTTGGGGTGGGAGGAGGAGGAGGCTGCGTTCGGAGGGCGTGCCGGCTCGCGCAGTGAGGATGTTGTGGTCAATACCCGTGTTGTTGGGCTGGCAGCTCTCTTGTGTGGTAGCCATGACCGGTGCCATTGCTGAGGGGGGCGCGAGGAGAGGCAGGACGATGGGTGCCATGCACCACCGCCCGCGCCGGCGCGCCCAAGACAGAGGGATCTTAAAATCATCGTGGTAATATTGTCGTGCACTGTTGGGCTGCCATTTTTCAGATTTCGTTTGGAGAGTTCTAGACAAAGCCAACAGTTCTTTTTGTGCAAGATAAAAAGGAAATGGGTGAGCAAGGAGAGAGATCCAGTTAGTCAAGGAGGCGGTGGTGGTGAGGTGGGTTGGGCATTTGCGTGCGTCTTGCGTGCTGTCGCTGCTGAATGACGGGCGAAATGACCGCGACACGGTGACGCCGGCTCGGAGGTGGTGTGGGCTGGAGCTGTTTGAGCTTGAGCTTAGCGACAGTACGTACAGTACATCGCGGGGCACTTTTCGGCCGCACCTTCGGACCCGGAATCGGAGATGAGCACTGTGTGGTGATTTGATTATGTAAGCTGTGATTATTTATTATCATGTAAGTACCAAAGTACTACCACACTGTGTACACATCGCGACTTCCTGCCACGCATTTCTCCTGGTCAGGTTCGCCCAGAATCTCTTGGACGCAACCTCACCTGCTTTTATTGATTATAACCTTCATTCCAAGGCGTCCTCGAGAATGGCCTCACTTGCCTTTGACGACAGCAAATATATCGGCAACTGGACGAAGAATCCTGGAATAACTGGAAAGACACTTGCGTCCACCACGCGAAGCCCCTGCGTCCCTGTAACTCTGAACCTGGAATCCAGCACTGTCCCGATTGGAGCTGTGCAGCACGCATGATGACCAAACGAGTTGGTCGACACGTACTCCTTGATCTCATCCTCTGTGCTGACATTCGCCCTCCCTGGCTGCGTCTCGGTAAAGGAGCCATCGAGCGGGATCAGGTCGTCCATCGCGCGCCTGGCAAACGCGACGCCCTCGTACGATGCCTGGAGATCCTGCACGGCTGCATCGCTGGAGCCTTCGAAGGTGTTGAACGCGATCACGGGCACGTCTCGCGGGTCAGAGGAACGCAGCTTGACCGTCCCGGCCGTGTTCTGCGTGGAAGCCTTCAGGCTGATCCACGTCCAGTGCATGTGGTCCGAGTCGAGCCCATTCTTGGCCCACCCGGGGAAGAAGCCAGGGAACTTCGCAGGCGCGCCGTACACCATAATATCAGGGTCGTCGCCTGACGCTGCCGATGACTTTATGACAACCCCCACTGCTTCGCCGCTGGTGGCATACACGCCTTTCGCCGTTGCACCGACGCCTTGGAGGTATCTTTCCAAACACGGGTCGGGGACCTCGGGGTAGCCATACATGAAGGTGCAGCCATCCTCCAGGGTGAAGTTGGACGTCGATTCGGAGATGACAGAAACCTCGATATGGTCCCGCAAGTTGTTGCCCACCGGAAGATCGACTAGCTGTTGGATACCGAACTCGGCAAGCTCGTCGGCGGGGCCGATGCCGCTGAGCTTCAAGATTTGCGGCGTGTTGAAGGCGCCTGCGGCGATGATGACCTCTCTGGTCGCGTTGACGACTCCTTGGCCCTCGAGTGTCGCGTTTTGCCAACGTGGGTCGGCACGATACAGCGATTGACCCTCTAGATACTCAACACCTGTGGCACGCAAGTCTCCTGTCGAGTTGTCGAAGTTGATCTTGGTCACGAGGGTATTAAGCTTGATGTCCCTATCGATTTAACAAGATGAGGTTCAGTGTTTGCTTTGTCACTAGGAGGTACTCGACAGCGGATTGATGCTGAATCTCACAACTTCAAACTTACAAGTGGTACGTCCTTGCACCATCGTCATCCACTGCATTTGCGACCTGCAGGATCCAGTCCCTAGCGCCATGGCGAGCCGAGTCCTTCATAGACAGCGGGATCTGGTAGGGACCTGTGGTGATCGTTGGCCCCGGCGCGTTGATATCCTTTGCCAGGATTTCTGCAAGTCCAGCCACTGTCTCAACAAGGATGCCGGTGAGGCTCTCGCCCATAGCTGACGCAGCTGAGGCTATGATGCTCACAACTTTCAGGTCCTGAACCGCCGTCACGAGAGATGTCAGCTCCGTCCAAAGCCACCCAGTGAATCCGTGACCGACAACGCTGTTGGGAAGGTAATTGCAGTGCTCGATCTCCTCAAACAGCCTCTCGAACGTGCTCCCGTTCCAGCTCGTGTCGCCGGTCAGATCCGCCACGGCCTCCCAGTCGCTGTCAAACGCCCGGATGGTGATGAGGGCATTGTGGCGGGAGCAGCCACCCAGGGTCCCGGCACGTGGATACAGCGTGCCGATAGCAGTAGCGTTTTCTGGCGGGTCAAGACCTGTGTACAGGCTGCCATCGGGGAGCAGGTAGGACGTGATAAGGTCCTTGGCCTGTGTGGCTGGATCGGAGCTGCGCGTGACGAAATAGTTCCACTGTGTCGCCGGAAAATCATCGGTAGCGCGAGGGAATAGCACCGGTACTGTCTCGAACAGATTCTCGCCCTCATCACCTCCGGCGTCGATGAGAAGAACCTTGTATCCTGCGACGGCGAGGTTTGCTGCCGTGGGCCCGCCTCCCGGCCCTGATCCGACTACAACATAATCGTAACCCGTTGTGTTGAGAGACTGCCTCCGTGAGATAAAAGGATTATGTCGTCGCTGGTGGGTGCAAGAAGACACATCGAGTAGGCCTATCAGGGCCAGGAGGCTGCAAGCCCAAAAGAAGCCACTGGGAGGGGCCATTCTAGGCCACTTTTATCAAAGTCTTGCTCCTGAGGGAGGTAACAGAACATACAGGGACAGCAATCGATTTTAAGACGTGCTATACGTAGAGTTATACGAGCTCCTACTTGCTTTATACAAATTCCAGACCGTAACATTGTGATACTATCCAACATCCAGTCTTCAACAAAAGAACAATGATCCACGGGAACACAGCCAAGGAACGTTTAGCCTTCTAATTTCGATCAGCAAGGGACTTACTGTATGCGATGTGGATCGACCTACCTAAGAAGAACCTCGTTAGTCATTTTTGGTAGACCGCCAGACTTGGCGGCCAAGAGAGTAACGGTTGAACTATAATAACGGCTTCCCTCCACCATGCGGAGGTGTGTGAAGACTGCCCCTCTTTGAATGTTTAATTTGGATGGCAAACCTACTTGTCAGCTTTGGGGGATGGCCACCCTCTTTTGGTCACGAGGTGTGGGAGGGTAAGCTCAACTACATCGAACCGGACCCTGTCCGCGTAGACTAATTACTCCAGGAGAACATGTCAAAAGGTGCTTCACCAGGTATGGAGCCACATAAAGACATTTCAAATCTGCGTTATATGCATTCGCGGTCAATGAATCGGCAGACCATCTCCAAATTTTGCCCCCCCTTCAGCACTGTATGTTCCTTCACTTGCCCGTCATGTACGTTTTGGAGAGCTGCTGTCGTGACGTATGTCCACGAAGCTGCCATATTTCCTTCTGCCGTCAGAGCCGTAGCCTGTCTTACTCCCATCACTCCAGGTGTTCAGGTGGGGTATATCCCATTGGCTGGGATCTGTTTCTCGGGCAGTAGGAAGCCGTTCGGGTAGAGTGATTAATTCGGTCTCGGATTGTTGCAGGGTATCTTGCGAGGGTTGCCTGATGTATTCCCCCCTTTCTTCTCTCGAAAGACGACTCGTCCTCTTGGTTCCTGATGATGCCCAGCTGTACGTTGGTTTGTGATGGCGCCACCAGCTTCGAACCGAACCAGTTCCAGTAGACCTTCTAGATCGCCGGAGCGTTGCGACCGAGGCGACTTTGGACGAGCATCGCAATATGATGGGCCAGCATACCGGAAGGCACGAACATATGATTCCCATGCCACCTGGTAATGCCACTTATCAGTGATCTCTCGGGCCATAGGGGGTTTTGCTTACGGAATTCTTTGAGTCTTCGTGCACTGACCATGAACAGCAGACCAAGTCTCTGTCTGATTCCAATTGGGAGATCGTTTTCCCGGAGCGTAACCTTGGTACACTTTGACAATACCAGTAATAATGCCACTGGGGTGGAGCAATATCCCCAAGTCAGTACGCAGAGTCAAGGCAAACATGTGATCAGCCGGAGATGAAGCTACTCACAAAGCACCCAGCGAGAAGACGGCCACCAAGCTGATCCTCTTCCTGATACTCATCTGAAGCGCTACGACCATTTTAATAGGCAGTAGTATAATGTAGATGTCGAAGACGGCCTCAATGATACCTGTCGTAAACCAGTAGATATTAAAGTTGAAACAGTAAGGCGCGGGACTGAGGCTGCTGATGTAGCTCCATTTCATGGGCCAGCACGTGAATATCGTTGCGAACGTCATCGCGATCCAGAAAAGAACGATGGCTATGCTGAGCACATCTATCTGTCGTCGGAACGTACGAGAGGAGGAGAAGATGCGCCTGTATAGTAGCAAGATGGATAACTTGGCCGCGCTCACACAAGTGAAGTAGATGATCGATGCTATCCATGCCAACAGGAGATGGGTCTTATTGGCAGACGTATAGTGATAATTTGGATCCGTGTTGTCTTCTATCCAGTCGGAATTCGGGTCGATGACAGAAGCTGTACTTCTGTAAGCGGGGCGCCCGGAACACTACATAACAACAGTCGAGAAACCCGAGCATAGACCAGGTATTAAATAGAGTATCAAGGTCGAGAAGAGGAGTGACTTACCAGATAGGACCAGAAGCGCAGCACTCACATTACCAACAAGCGCCACCATTGCAAGCCAGTCGTCCCAGCCCAGGCCAGCCTTAAAATGCGTGCGGGCGTAGAATCGCATGCCAACAACGATGATAGACAGAGCTATCATGGCGGCTCCAACGCCAGTCTCGACATTGCCTTCGGCATAATCCTCTGCCTCATTACTGGACATTGTAGGCCACTGTCTGTATCAAGTGACCAAAGGGCAACAATGCACAGACAACACTCGGGAAGAATAAAGGGAGGAAGACCTGTGGCAGGTGTTTCATTCTAAAGCCGGTATTTCCTCGTCCGCTTATCATCGCACCCCGCGGCCCACTCGATAACTTTTATCACGCGAGTTCCTGAGGGCGCCGAGCAGTGCTGAGGATCTTCAATTTCGCGGGGCAAAAGCAACGAAAAATAATTGCGGGCTGACTGCGGCCAAACACAACCAACTCCCGATTTGGGGGGTCTGCCAGCTCATAGCGTGGTCAACCGATAGTGAAGATGGTGTGAAGGAGATTACCCACCACGCACGAAACTAATAGTGTTTGCATATGCATGCTGCTCGAGCGTGTCAGCCATCACACGACATGCCACCAGCACGAGAACGGTGGTTGGTGGTCTTCACACGCTTAAATTGGTGGAGTGCAGATCCCTCGAATACAGACCTCCCATTTGCTCAGCAACACATGCATTGTTTCTTCACGAGCAGACCAATCACCCCCCCCCCCCCGACCGACCGCGCAGCTGACGCCGCAATATGCCGTACGACTCTGTGACAACCGAAAGCTGACATGTCGCATGAGAATGTATATTAAATGGCGCCAGTACAGGTCGGAATAACCAACATCAGCTGCTGCCTCGAAGCATCTCATCTTTACATCCTCGTTTCTTGCTCTTTACCCTATCGCGGGATATTCCCCATACAGCCCAAGCAAGGCGGCTCTTCGGTCTCTGTTCGACACCCTGTCTCAGGAGACCAAGCTTTATACCGCTTGCTCAGTCGGAGTTCACCTCGTCCTTCCTACCTCCATTCTTGATGAGGCAATGGACAGCGAGAACAGAATCAAGTCAGATCTCACAAAAATGTTGGAGGAGTCGGATGAAGGACAACCATCTGCGGTTGTGGCAGCGAGAGCTATCAAGGGGTTGGAGAGCGGGTATGAGCTAGTGACGACAGACTTCATGACGAGGTTTGTCATGTGTGGGACATTGGGGGCCAGTGTCCGGGGTGGTTTCTTGAAGGGGGTTATCGACTGGTTTCTCGGATGTCATGCACTGCTCGTTCTGGTCTTCGTCAGGCAAGACATGGACTTCAAGGTCAGCAAATGGGGGAAACGATTCGGAGATTCAGGATACCGATAGTTCGTTGTGGGAGCATCTGTACAAATGGTTAACACGTGTTTATTTTGTTCTGGTGACCAAACTTCTAGCCGGAAAAGCAGCTAGCCTGATGTAGCGCAAAATGTTGCCTTGTTAAATTATTGGTAGATGACGTTCATATTTAGCCTCCACTGCTTGATTTAAACTGAACTTTGGAGGTTGAATTTGGAGCGAATAATTATTGAATCATTCACTCCAGAGTATGAGAAATCAATTTGGACAAAATGGGGGCATGTGAAAATTATCAGAGTTAAGGAAAAGAAAGATGAAAAGCCCAGAGTTCATCAAACTTTGTGATAGTCATAGAAGAGTAAACTAATTACAGTATCATAGATTTCACTTCAAGATCCCACGGCGGAGGCTATTTCTCAACAATGCTACACTTGTACCCTGTATCCTGCTGCATCCTTCACAGTAATAACCTGGCGACGTGCCGACTATGAAGCAACTACCGAAGACGAAGATCCAGAGTGTCCGCTTTTCTATTTAGAGTAACTATCCATTGAGCTCATTGAGCTTACGAACGTTTTCTTCCGTCACATCGTATCGTTTGATCCCCCATCCCTCCGAGCTGTGCGGAGACAACGAGGATGCCGAACCTTCCGACCCGTTGAAGGTTCTACGGTCGCCGTGATGTCCATTATCATGGTTTCGAGGAACAGCTTCCCTGCCCACAGGTCGTCTCGGCTGTTCGAATTGACGAGAGCCGCCCTGGGTTGTTGGTATAGGATGACTCGGGGGAGTGCTTCGCACTATTTCGTTTATTGAATAATCTCGGGACACCGACGGGGAAGAAGGAGTGCGGTTCTCCTGCTCGGAAGGAGACGGATATGCGACGTAAGAAGGATACTTGGAGCCCTGGTGGCTTGTTGAAGAGTGCTTGTTCAGTGTTCTGTCACCGGCCCGGGAATAAAAGCCCAGCTGATTCTGACTGATCGGCTGGTGACCGATTTCTGAGGACCATATTGAGGCCGAATCCTCATTAGGAGATCCGAAGGAGACCTCAGAGTCATTTGAAAATAGTGCAAAACTGTCATCGTTCCTCGAACTCTCGGCCGGGCCAGGTAAGATAACACGTTCGTGAATGTTGGTCCGTTGGCGTGCTTTTTGAGGTATTTCGGTCCTGGCTGGGGCTCTAATTTCGCTATATGACTCTTGTCGATATCTGAGATCGTTAGCACATTGAAAGACGGCCTCGATAAACATAGCGTCTTCAGGTGTTTCAGGGATCAGCTGATGTCTGATTCGAATCATTGTCTCGTCTTGCGGACTCATGCCCTCCATATTGAGTCTGCAAAGATCCTGCCTGTGCTTCATACTGGCGGATTAAGTGCAAGAATTAATAAGATTGTAACTATAAGGAAGCAAAGAGCTGATCGATGTGGCGAACTATGAGTAGGCGTGTTGATGGGAAAGGAAGTGTAATCGAAGTGGACCACCTGGGCAGACATGTTGGAGTTGCGCTCTATTTATGCACCACGTTTGTGAACTGCACTCAACTCGCGACTAGAGGCAAATGCTCCCTCAGACTCAAATCTTCCACCGCATCATACGTGTACGCTCACTACAAGTACGCATAGCGAGTGAAACAAATGACCAACGTGCAAACACGGCACACTCTTGACGTGGCATTGTGTAGGTATGTCGCTCACTCTCACACTATAGGGTTCCTCCAGGTTTCACTACAAAGTTGTGACTCAATAATACGTCACTGCATGGTGAAAGAAAAGTGTCATACGCAAACATGGGACTGAGGCCTACGCTGAATGTCACAATGTCTACCTGAAGGAGGGCTTCAGGCCCTATCTATGATGCCCTTTTTATCCATTATAAGCATACTTGGAAAACGTCAAGACATAAATATGGTGGTGAATTAATTCATAGCTCAGGTGGTTGCTGCTATACTACCAAAGGGAAAAGTTTGAATTATCTGCTCTATATTACGAACATTCAATAGTTATCTCAGACATGTTGGACGACGAAGAAAAAGGTTTGTGGAAATACGGTAGGTTGCATATTGACGTTATTGATTAATACGTAGTGAGTGACAATGATCAACTAAACGCACTTGTGCGATATTGTGTGAGTTACAGCCGTGAGCCTGTGATGTACGTTGGTTTTGTTGTCACCCTCATAATACCCGAAAGTGTCCTGGTTATGAAGCCACCGGTATAGGATAGTCACCATGCTCACTTGGGGACTTATTTGCTTATTTATTACCTTGAGTACTCAAGGAGGTAGTCAGGGAGTCTTGCAAATGCCATTACGCTCAATAAATTGTGAAAGCGCTCAGGCATGTTGACATACTGAGTTGTGAGTTTTTGCGCTGAGTGATAAAGCGTACATGTAACAACTGAATGAAGCTTCCATCAAAGTCCTAACCTGATCATTCCTTTACGCGTGGAGGACCCATGGCGATCGAGGATTACATGCGATGCCATGTCCCCAGTCACACCGCATTCCACTGTGTACTTCCACAGTCTCTTACACAATTCCGCAAGCCTTACTTCTACTCCCTGGGAACAAACATGCTTTGCAGACCCCGGGCTAAATTCGGAGCCGGCGCATTTACATCAGTCTTGCGGTCGAACTCGACATTCGGGTTCCCATTCTCATCGCAGGCGATCCATTTGTACATCGCCAGCGCGTAACCAAGAATGATGTTTTGCTGCATCTTTGCCCATCGCATTCCAAGGCACGGGTGACGCCCCTGACCCCATCCGATGACTGCACCAAAGACTAGTCAGTTCATTATTACCATAAATAAAGACTCAACCGAAACTTAGATACTCACAGCCGTAGGTCTCCTTCTTGAACTCCTCTCGGCCCTCCATGAAACGCTCCGGATCGAATTTCTTGGGGTTGGGATACAGCCTCTCGTTGTAGTGCACGTCCATGGTGTTGTAAGACGCAAAGCTGCCGGAGGGAAGAACCTCATCACTGCCCGGAATGGGAATGGCATTGGGAGAGACATTGTATCGTCCCATCGGAAATGCGACCCACAGACGAATCGCCTCCTTGTAGCACATATCCATGGCAGGAAATGACTCCTCCCACGCCGCCAGCGGAATCGAATCAAGCTGCTCTACGAGCGGTACGTCTTTGTTCTTGGCGTAAGACCCCGCAACGCTCTTGATCTCCTGGTACATTTTCTCCTGCCAGTCCTGGAAGTGGGCACACACGTTCAGCATCGCACCCGTCAAGTAGCCTGCATTTGCCCCGGCGACGAATATGCCGCTGATGCTGAAGTCGATGATGTGCTCCTGGCTGTCGCCGAGGTCGATCAGGGTCTGGATAGCGTCAGTGGCGCGAGGTGCACCTGGACTCATCCGCCGCTTGATCATGGGTGCCACAATTCTATGTAAGCCCCAGCGTCCGTACACGCGCTTCCAGTAAGCGAGGGATGTAAGCCACAACCAGGGGACCGCCATGAGGTGAAGACTGCTGGTAGAGCGGAGTATCATTAGGTAGCCGAAAATGGTATCCACGACCTTAGGGTCGTCTGAGATCTCATCAGCACAAAAGACACGAGTGCTCTGCTGAATCACGATCCGATAGCATTCTGCAGCTGGGTTGATGATGTTTGTTGGTCTGCGGGCTAAACCTTCAAAGGCGGTATGAGCATCTTGAGTTACAGCTCGGAGACGCTTGTTGAGCTGCTCCGTTTTCTGTAGCTCGAGCAGGCGGCGTTGGAAATATGTCGAGCCGGCGGGGGTTTTCGCATTATGAATGTCCTTGAACGGAGGCCCAAGGTCTGGTCCGTGGCCTATGAGCTGAACTCCTCGGACGGAGTCAAGCCTGCGATCATCCAGGTACCATTTGCGAGCAGCCTCTCCTGTCACAGCGACGACATGATTTCTACCCAGCCAAAAGCTGAAATTCCCTGTCTTGGATTTTTGGACCGAATCTCGCCAAAAATCCCTAGTAAACAGGAGTCGACTTAGCATTGGAACTTTTCGATTTCAATTGATAAAATTGCTTGACTCACATCTTTTGGGTGAAGAATCGCCATGATCCTAAAAATGGAAGTGTGTCCGTCGTGAATGCAGGCGAGTTCTTGTCGACTTGGGGAGTGTAGGACAGGTAGGCAACAAAGGTCACCAGAATCGCCGTTATGCTTGACAGTCCAGCGGTGATGATCCACTGGAAATCATCAGGCGAAGCAGCACTCTCGCCTCGGCCTGAGCCAAACAATGTCCTATTGGAGGCCATATTGTTGCTTTTCCTAAAAGTTACAATCTGTCCACTCTGCCAAGCTGGTACCAAATTTGGATCAAATGTTTGTGTATATGTATGTATGCATATAAATCCACCTGCGTATTCGCAGGATCTGCCTTTTCACGCAAATCCACCAAAGGGCTGTCGTTTGGACTTCCGAAGAATTTCAGCCCTGGCCATGCAAGACGGGTACCAGGGACGTAAACGAGACCAATGATCTGAGACAAAGTCATAGTTCGGCGTATTTCGGCTCAAATGGCTTATATTGACCCGATATACGGGTGATAGGCATGGAAAGGGCGTCATGGACATACGTTGTACAGTAAGTAACCCGTTCGAACTGCTTTCCGTCATCCAGATTAGATGACCTGACCGTCCCCATTTTCTGACAGTATTGTGTTGTCATCTTGACCGCTGCTGTGCCCCCCACAGCGGGCGCTGAACATAGAAGAGCCAAGAAAAGAGA
This sequence comes from Cryphonectria naterciae, assembly GCA_014850475.1. Classification (NCBI taxonomy): domain Eukaryota; kingdom Fungi; phylum Ascomycota; class Sordariomycetes; order Diaporthales; family Cryphonectriaceae; genus Cryphonectria; species Cryphonectria naterciae. The sequence goes on along the minus strand of JACWST010000138.1, from coordinate 71,608 downwards.
CTATCAATCCCGCGCTAGCTGGGCGGCATCGTCTGATTTTGCCCGGTTCCGTATACTATAGTGGCTGATGTGGCGGGAGAAGGATGGTGTGAGCCTGAGACATACTTAATTTGGTGCCATGTTGTACGACAATAACCAAATACCTCTCCAGAGCTGGAGACGGACCTTTGTTGCCCAAGACTGCGAGTTACTCCGCTCCAAAAAGGCCGACATGTATGTTACATCCAGCCAGAAAGCCAACGTAAGTGGCGTTAACCCTTGCCCATGGGAGAGTTGCTGCTGTACTTTTCACGAGAGTCCATGATGCTTCTCATTGAACGCCCTCTACATGTGTTGCACCACACCACCGAGAGTGTTTCGCTTTTTGCTCAAGAGACCATAGAGGCCTTTCTGCTATTCTTAACCTTTAAAGAGCACACTTCACGTCTTCAACCTTGGCTACTTGGGCTAGTGAATCGCGTGTTGTTCCATGCTCAGTTGATATGTTCTCCAGGAAGGAAGACAACAAAGCATACGAGTTGGAGGAGAATGGCTTATCGATTGCAAATGGTAGAAAGCCAAGTCCTGGTGACAATGAGAATATCGCGGCCACTGTTGAGTCGCAGGCTCAGTCGGGTGACCTCGAAGAGCGTGGCTCAGATAATATCGAGTACCCGAAGGGTATAAAGCTCGCCTTGATTACGGTATCTCTCTTCGTGAGCATGTTCCTGGTGTCGCTGGTATGTCGGAATCTTCCCAAGTAGTAATCATGTCTGCATCATCCCAAGGAGCTGGACTGACCGTCACTTGTTACAGGACAGATTAATCATCTCAACGGCCATTCCCCAAATTACCAACGACTTCGACTCCGCCGGCGACATTGGCTGGTATGGCACTGCGTACCTTCTTACAAGCTGTGCTTTTCAGCTTGTTTTCGGCAAAATATACACCATATTCAGCATCAAAGGCACCTTTTTAACCTCAATTATTCTGTTTGAAGCCGGTTCTGCAATATGTGGCGCAGCACCGAACTCGATTGCTTTCATTCTGGGCAGATCTATTGCTGGTCTTGGGTCCGCGGGCGTTTTTGCCGGTGTTGTACGTAATTACTGAAGCTTTTATTTGGGACTCTCGTCGTTACCGTGTCTATGTACCTGTTCACCCTTTACACTTGATTGTCATGTGCTAATATCTCTGTAGATGGTCGTCATTGTCTTTGCAGTCCCATTGCATAAACGACCAGTCTACCAGGGCTCTTTTGGAGGTGTTTTTGGTATTTCGTCGATTGCAGGACCACTGATTGGCGGTGCTTTCACTTCAAACGTTTCTTGGAGGTGGTGTTTCTACATCAACCTTCCCTTAGGAGCCGTGGTCTGCGTTCTCGTCCTCTTTCTACTGCACATCCCAGATCGGCCCAGTACGCACATGCCCTTCCGCAGCAAGCTTATACAGCTCAATGCCCCGGGGCTCATCGCTTTGCTACCTGGAGTTATCTGCCTGTGCTTAGCCTTACAGTGGGGTGGCACTACATACGAGGTAAATTTGTTTCTTTGGAATTGTTATCCGCAGCTGTTTAGTTCTCTCTTCTAATCGTTGACAAACAGTGGAACCAATGGCGAATTATTTTGCTACTTGTGCTCGGAATCGTACTCTTGATTGTCTTCGTCTTGATTCAAATCTGGAAGCCGGATCAGGCAACTGTGCCGCCGAAAATCTTCGCTCAACGCAGTATTGCATCTGGATTCTGGATAGCCTGTTGCGCAGGTGCACATCAGAATTTGTTTGGTAAGCAATTGCTACTGGAACTTGAGAACTTTCAGTATATCAATCCCTATTCTAATATTTTCATTCGCAGTTTACTATCTCCCCATTTGGTTTCAGGCCATCCAGGGTGTGTCAGCTGTGGGAAGTGGTCTTCGCCTCCTTGCAATGCTGCTACCCACCGTTATTGCAACTGTTGTCAGCGGCATCCTCATCTCTCGTATCGGATATTACAACCCCTTCTTGATCTTTGGTATCTGTTTGACGGCAGTCGGCAGTGGTCTGCTTACGACCTTGCAAGTGAACACGACCACCGGTCAGTGGATCGGTTACCAGATCCTTTACGGCTTTGGTTTTGGCTCGTCTATGCAAATCCCCAACATGGCCGCGCAGACGGTACTGGCCCGTGAGAAGGTTGCCATCGGCGTGTCTCTCATGTTCTTTGGCCAGATGCTCTTGGGCTCTGTCTTCACCTCTGTGGGCCAGAATGTCCTCGACAATCAGCTGGCGAACCGTCTCGCGGGGGTCCCGGGCGTCACCCGTCAGCTCATTGTCCAGACAGGCGCTACGAATCTGCTCAATATCGTCCCTGCGCAGTACCACGATATGGTACTGCACGCTTACAACGATTCATTATGTGTTTGCTTTCAGGTGGGACTGATTATGGCTTGTTTGGCCATTCTTGGTGCACTTACGATGGAGTGGAGGAGCGTTCGGAAGAATTTGCCTGTCGAGAAGCCTACAAACGGTAGCACGGCTGAGTTGGCTGAAGGTGAAATTCAAACGGCCGCTGATAGGAGTACTCACGAGGGTGGTGGGTCTAGGGTAGCTCCATCTGTCATCAGCAACGAGTTCAACGGCATGCCGACTCAGGGGACGGACCACGAAGCCTCGACAAACCCCATGCCCGAGACGCCTGAAGAGAAGCATCTAGAGAGAACTGAGATGTGATGTAATAATACATGGTAATTGTGATCTGCTTGATCAATACAGCATAATCACAAGATACGCCTCCTTCAACAAATATATCTAATTCTAAGCCGAGCCTTGTAATAATACATTTTCTTTGATCGTTTCAAGTTGTAAATGCTTCATATTTCACGACTAATGCGACCACTAACCCGTTCTGCGCACGAAGTTTCGTTGTCACCACCATCATCCCGGTCGCCTCCCTTATCGTCTCAATTATACCGAGAAGCTCGCTCATCTCCATCTCGCCGTCACCAGCTAGCTGTAGCATGTTAAGGTCACGCGTCCTCGCCGTGGCTTCCACCTCGCTGTTGGGGATGCTCCCTGGTTCCGGAAGTAGGTAGGCCGTTACGATGAGCAGCACGGCGCCGGTTGCTCGCAGAATAGTAAAGTAATCTCGCATCGTTCCCTGAATGGCAAGCCCACATGATTTACGTGAAGTAGATCTTAGAATGGCGTCAAGATGCAGAATGTAGACAGCCCCATCTGATACGGGTTGCGGTTGGCCAGCGAGGTGAGGAGTCACCAAGATACGACTCCCAGGAGACCCAGGAGCGGAACTGGACCTGGAGCCGCTGCTATTAGATTCGCAGACGTCGATCTCATGCAGGTCGGAAAATGAATGTTGTGAATCATCGATCTGCACGACCAATCGAAGGCTGGAAAACTTCTCGGCGAGATTTCGGGCTGTTGATGTCGAGCGCGCGCCAACCTGTAGAAAATGAGGTAAAAAATAACCTTATTTAGCGACAATCGTCAAAGGGTCTCTTTCTTCCCCTCTGCGGCAATTGGCTTACCTCGACTACACGAGCGTCACCCAGGTTCGTCCAGTTGAGCCGCAGTATCACGTCAAGGATCTGATCTTCGTGCTGCAGGCCTGCGCCGTGGTGCAAATATGCCGACCACTGACGAGCGAGCCTCGGGTGCTCCTGGAGGGTGGTATGGAACGGTTGGGTAGTATTCAGAGCCAGACTATAGGCGGTATCGGGTCCGGCGCGAGACGCGCCAAATCGTGGAGTAGCTGAGGGCATGTGGAAGGCCGCAGGGGCAGCCACCTTGACTATGAAGTGTGTGGCGTCCTGTAGGGCAAGGTCCTCGAGGAATCGTGACGATAGAGGCGTATGCGATACGGAGTTCGCCATGGGCTCCCGGAGGAATCCGTATGTAGCTGTCAGCCGGACCACACGACGGAGCTGAGTCTCAGGAACGCCTGCCAGGTCGGCCAAGTCTCTGATGGGGATACTCGTCTCCTGCGGGACGCATGCAAGAACCTGTAGCTCCCCCAGCCACTGGAAGCAGCCGAGAATCTCGATCTAACCAAAATATCAATCACGTCAATATTGACCAGCAAGAGACAGCCAGCCTATCGGACCAGCCGGGTGTGACGGCGATCACGGCACTAGATAACACAGAGATTGGGAACTACAAACCTGTCGTGCGAGGTCATGGAGCAGCTCGCTTGGTCCGCACACCAGCCTCTTGATTCCAGCGATACTGGTGAGAATGTTGTTCCTAGCGCGCTGCAGGTCTTCCCCCTCCCTCGAGTCGGCTGGCGGCAACGAAGAAGGGTCCAGAGGGTGTCCATGTTCAACCAGCCTCTTGATCGACGACGATAGCTGATCGCTGTAGGCTTGCAGCTCGGCTAGCCCGTCCATTCTTTTCCTTTCCTTTTTTCTTTTTCCTCTTTTTAATAAGAATTCGTTTCTCTCGATTTCGATTTGAAGGCCTGGGATGGATAGATGGAGATAGAAAGCCGAAAGGTGAAACAGTGTAGTAATAATGACAAGAACAAGAAGTCCAACAGAGTCTGGGCCTGAGCCGAATATCACTAGCAGCAAGCCTGTATTTAGTGAGGTCGCAGCGTGACCCGAGACCTCCGACCTCCTGTGTTTATTGTTTTGGATTAATCAATTTGACTTGGAAGCATAATACCCAGATGGAAATATGTTTTAGGAAGAATTTTGGGATCCCATATCTATATAAATGCCTTTTCTGACCTCACTCATCCAAACAAGATTTTGAGTTCTCGGATTTTCCGCCGGCGAGCCCGGCTCGTCAAAAAAACAAAAACACAAAAAAAAAAACAAAAAGGATTCACAGGAAGCCGTTGCGTCTAGAGAATTCGATACCGTGTTGACTCTCGCTTATCCATCACGTTCCCTCAGACCTGCACATTATTCATCATCTTCAACCTGTCAGCGCACGCCTTACAACGGCTGAGCTTCCCGCCAGGAATTGATGAATCATTATCAGCCAGCGTGAACATTGCCACTTCGTTTACAGCGCAACCTGCCCAAAGTAGAAAAGTCGACATGGTCCTAGAGGGTGATTGATAGACACGGCAAGTATCCAAAGTCTAGCAAGTACACTTGTTTATTGTATTTTTCCCCCTCTATCTCGTGTTATCAACTTGGCATAGTAAGTTCTAGGCAATGACAACAGAGGCCGTGCTAGCAATCACCGGCCTGTTGTATGACCAATAGATCATGTAGGTTTTCAATAGTGACCGTCGGCTTATCTGCAGCATGCTGTGTTGCCAATAAATGTTTTACGCGCTGATCTCGGTATCGGCAAGCTCGCAGTCTAGAAAATGTAGGAGAGACACAAAAGAATCGGTATACGGGCGGGCTGATATGAGCTTATGCAGTGTCTGGGATATATTTTTTTCACATCAAGGTTTGTGGCTTTACGGCTTGCTGACCTCGCATGACCTGGACCTAGTTGCTTCTGATAACGTCCATGTCCTCTTTGTCTGTAACCCTGTAATGGACATATAATCAGTAATTCTGGAGAGGTTCTGGGATGAGTGATGTTGTCAGTTAAGCGATCTACTAAGCTTACAATGAAAACAACAAAGGCCAGCAGCATGTAATCGATTATACCTATTTAGGATTATCAAAATCAAAAGTTAATGAAACCTTAGTTCAGCGTGAAAACGGGACAACAAGAAGTGGAAGATAAGAAGAAAGATAAGCAATGTCATCAAAGCAACGGCCAAAAACGAATTCGGGCTCTGGGACATATACTTGCTCACCAGGGGTCCTTACAGCTCCCTTGTTTTCCACGGTTGGCCGGAAGCGCGGCTAAGCCGGTCTCGGTCTAAATCCCACCCCCAAATGTACATAGTATGCCTTATTTTCTTCTTCACTGCATGCGAATCGGAATACTGGGTACTGCAGGTCTTCGGAACCAGCCTTTCTACTCTAATGTTGCATAGTAGTTCCCGAGATCAGCTCAGTATCTTTGTCCCACACGCCATCTTCAAGCCGTGCCTTGTCTTTCGCTCAGTCCTGGGGTCACACATGGAGGAGATCTGGACTGACCGAAGCCCTGCTCTTTTGATGATTCTGGCTTGGAGTGGATCGGAGATGGATACACAAGTTGGCTTAGCTCGTCTTAGAGAAGACGGCATATATGCGCATCAGACTTTTTAACAAAAAGCCACCTCAGATGTGCCACCCGCCACATTTCGGATTCTAATTAAGTCTCCGTAAGAAAGCTAGGCAGACCCTGAAGGAGATGCTTTTTGCGAAACCACTTCCCCACTTTCTACTACGTAATGGTGAATATCTAGTTCTCTAGCAAGGTCACTGGTGGATGTGGCCTCATTGCCGGCTTTTGACAACGTTCAAGGGTTGATGGTCCCGTCTCTCATCAACCAGACTTCCTGATATACAAAAGGAGGGAGGGGGCCCAGGGGGGGCAAGGGGGGGGGGGGCAAGGGGCTGGTAACGATATCGGACTGTGGCGGCGTACCAAGGAGGGTTGGGTGAGGTTGCTTTTGGCGTTAAGCTTTTTGGGGCTGACATGTTACTCTTGTGCTTGCAGCTCTTGAGAAGGCCTGGTCCGGCGCGAGAGGCTTGGGCTAAGCTCACCTGGCTGGCACGCCGCGAAACGGCTGGCTGAGAGAGCTGCTGGGAGGTGGGTTTTGTGATATCCTCACGTGGGAATTTGGAATGCAATAGGCCAGAGATCTGCAATGCAGTGGAGCTATTCAGCGTAGGCTCCAGTACTCTTCGTGCCGTACCGCATGAACATGGGTTGACGAGTATTGTGCCCTCTCGGCTTGATCTAAAGTTACTCGACATAAAGACACATCAGATCTTATGATACCAAAACCAGATTAAAAAATGAAAAATCCTTCTGTTGCGTTGCAAGCGTATCTTTGTCTCGCAAATCCTCGATTGTTGTAACCTCTGATGCGTTCCAGATCCAACCATGCCATGCTAGGCTTTCACGACACGCAATCTAGACGATCGCCGTACACGCACGCACATACAATGACACGCAGCAATCTGAGTAACACAGGCTCAAAGCTGCGAAACAGCTGCCACTCGTGCGCTGTCTCGAAAGTCAAGTGCCCCAAGGAGAAGCCAACATGTTCCAAATGCGAGAGTCGTGGCATCTCCTGTCAATACTTCCTCGCCAGACGGCCAGGCCGCCGTGTCGACAGCACCAAGAGCCGTTGTATAACCACGACCACCACCAGCAGCAGCAGCAGCAACAATGGTGGCAGCAGTAGTAATCATGTGGATTCGGCTTTCAATAATCCCACAGATGCCGCGGCCCCAGAATTCCCTGCCAACTTCAGCACGATCGTCGTCGAGCATTCGCCCCCTCTGGCTTGCTTCCTGCCAGAGACCACGACGCCTCCAGACAGTTTCTCTCGGCGCGCCAGCTACCTCGGATCGCCTCTGAGCCTAGACATGCCTCCATCCCCTACAGGGGACAATGTCTTCATCAACGGGTCCTCCGATGTCTTCTCCATGTTGGAGGATCCTGGAATGATGTCTAGTCTTACAGACTTTGGCCCCAAAGTCCCGGGTATGGACTCAGCCATGGACTCAGCCATGCCAGTCATGGACTACTCCTTCGAGATGCCAGTCTTGGATACCGGAAATATCATGCAGACTCACAACGACATCGGATCGCTCCTCATCCCAACCAAGATTATCAACTCTGACCTCATCCCATCGGAGACATCATCGTCTGTTGATCTACTAAGCCCATCCTCAGGGGCATCTTCACTTGCTTCGAGGGTCACGGCTCTGTCCACACAACCCAGTGTGACACATGACAACAGGCCCTGTGGCTGCCTCACCCAGGCGTTAGACCTCTTGCATTCGGTATGCACGACCAAATCTTCGTCTCCGACAGCGCACATGACTTCGGCAGAGGCAACTGTTGCCTCGGTCCATGCTGTGCTGAACGAAAACAGAAACACCATCAGGACCGTAGGCAACAGTTTGGGATGTACCTCGTGTGCTGGTGACAGCTCTCTGCTTACCATCGCCTTCATGGTTGTGCTGAAGATCCTGGAGCGGTACGCCTTCGCCGCGCGGATGCAAGCTCCATTGGGAGGAATGAGCAGCACAGAGAGTAACACGAATAGAACGACAGTTCTGGCCGGCGGCAGGATGAGCCTCAGCAACAAAGATCAGAGAAAGAAACTTGCCGACGATGGTCAAGAGTCTTCCAACGACAAGACTCGAGGCAGAACCCCTGCCCAGCTGGTACTCAGCGACCTCCACCGTGTGCAGCGTCTGATCAACCAGCTGTCTACGAGACTCCAGCAGCCCGCAGCAGAGAGGGACGGTCGGGCGATGGACGCAGAGCTGGACCTCTGGCCGGCGCAGCAGGCAGTGGCCAGTAGTATTCATGACGCGACAACGAAGGCGACATTCTCGCCTGACACATTGGTCCAGATGGAGCGGGACGTGCGGAAAAGTCTGACTTCCCTTTCCTCGGGAATTATTGATGGTCTTCAGCGGGGCTAAACGGCCAATATCATGATGATGAAGCCTATGAAAATAATTGGTTTTTGCTAAATTGGAGAGAGTCTTCACAGACGGTCTTTGTTTTGCATGATAACATTATACGACTATCAAAATAACGAATTAAACTCAGATTTATTATTCCGTTGGGAGATGTGTGTCCAAAGACTAGAGAATTTCGGCTATGATTCAATATCAACAATCCTTGAAGCCATCTACTTCCTCGCCGTCCCTGACAAATTCCTCAACCCATCCAATTGTCATCCTGCCCTAAATCAGCTCTCACGATCCAGATGGAATCAAAGTAGACAATTTAGATTTTTCTTTTTGGAAAACAAAGAAAAAAAAAACTTACATGCTTCTCTTAGTGTCAGCAAAATTCTCGTGATCCCCAACCAGATGTTTTTTGTACCAGGGATCCTGCTTCATCCGCTTGTAATCCTCAATACTCTTGAAGACGACCTGGCTGAAGCAGTCAAAGTCTGCAACATTGGCCATTTGTGGGTCGAAAAGCTGAGACATCAAAGCACGAGCACCGCTCTGGTTGTGGATCTGGGCATAGTTTCCATTACAGTTAGCCCTGCAACTAATTAGAAGAATAAACTGCGGCTAATAATTAAGCATGAAATCATCAAGCTGCTAAATCGCGTCAAATAAATGCGTCAAGGGAGCTCCATCCAGCCTACCTGAGTCCATCGCTTGATGCCGTATTTGACCATCAGGCCTTTGGTCATGGGGGCGGAGACATTGACCATGTGGTTCCGGTAATCCTCTTCACTCATACCTGGCTTGCGATAGCCGCAAATTGTCAGGCACAGGTACTTGTTGTTGGGCGAACCTGTCAGCTCAGGTATCTCCAGCTCAGCAGCCATGATGGTCACTTTGGGTTTGAACGTAAAAGAAATCCGAAAGGCTGAATTTTGATACGAATGGGTTTGCCGCTCGGAATCAAAATGGCGGAGAGTGATCTGATCCGAAAAAGAAGAGAAGAAAAAAAATCATACGAATGATTCTTTGGTTAATATTACCCCTTGCTTTATTGACCCGATATTTCCCACCCCAAGACACGCATCAGTAACAACATAAAAAAGCCAGCGCCTGCTGACCTCAATCGCCCGAGAGAATGCCGAGTAACAGACTATAATTTCCCCTAAGCTCTATCCTTCGGGGCTGCGAATTGACTCACCACCTCTCCTCTCGCCTGCACAACGAATCCGCCTCCACAAAGTACGCGATGGGGACCAAACCAAATCTCAGTCGCTCTATGGAGCCTAACCGCAAAATCGGTGTGCCGGCTGCAGCGGTGGTCTCAGGATCCTTTCTCTCGGGCAAGTCCAAGCGAATGTCATCCATCTACGCGTTGATTTTCCACATACATACGAAGCCGAATGGAACTAACTGATGAACCCTTTCATAGGTGCAATGATGGCCCTCTCAGCTTTCGCAATCCCGGTTTTCCTCGAGACCAACGATAATCCCCAGCATATTCTTGAGCAATGGGCCCGCCTCTACCACTACGGTCACATCTACATGCCAGCCATCTGCGTTGCAACGTGTGGCCTGTACGGCTACGCGGCTGCGAGCAAGAGGGCCGTGCACAACCCCTATTGGCATCGGTACGCGCTGGCTGCCCTGCTGACCATTTCGATGGTCCCCTTTACCTGGCTGGTTATCTCACCCACCAATGACACCCTGTTTGGGATGCGGGCCAAGGGCGTCGCTGTGGAGGGCTTGGGGGTCGTCCGGACGCTGATCGTGAAATGGGCGTGGCTGCATATTACCCGATCTTTCTCTCCTCTCTTCGGAGCTGTCCTGGGTTTCACGACGCTCCTGGACGAGATTCGCATCTGAGGCCCCGGTAATGTCTTAAACGTGGGGGTTAATTGCTCGGTGCAATTGGTGGCTGGAGATAAGGACGGTGTGGATATTGTCATGAGCTTTTTGATGACGGTATCTCATATCTCCCGAGAATGTCTCACAGAAACGAGACATGCATTTAGGTGGTTGGCAAATACAAGTTATAGGCACATTTCTTGGCATCTAGGACTGTGACTATGCATGCATAGCGGCCGCAGCCGGTGAAAAGATACCATGATGACATTCGAGGTTCATAAGCCTGCAGTCTTTTCTATGAGGCGCACACACAGAGCCAATATGCCGAGCCCAGCTAGCCAGGCATGAATTAATAATGTCTTGTGTTTGATCATCAGCTGACTTTGCCGCTGTTGACGACATGACTGTTATCCCGTCTCTATTCACAGGCATTCCGTTACAAGTCAGTATGGTACCCTAATTGTGATGATTCATGCTCAACCGTACTTAGCAAGTCCACAACTCTCCTTTTCTTCATCACTGGCAAATGAGCGTAGCATGGTGACATATCGGGCTGAAATAATTTGCGTTTACTACTCAACCAGATTAATCAAGAGGATAATATGGAAAAGCAAAGTTGTAAAGCAAGAAGGAGAACCTCCCCGTCCCTCCCCCCCCCCCTCTTTTCCCCAAAAAGAAACGTACATAAACACTCAATGACGACTTTGTTGCTGAAGCTCAACAGATTGAGAACCACTTCTTCACCCCGTCGCGCAGTTGAAACCCAACCATTCCGTCCTCAGCTAGCTTCCGTAGAACCTCATCGATAAAGGGCTCCAAGGCCATCTTCCTCACGTCCTCCGTAATGTGAGGACCGTAGACAGCCGTCACAATCTCCTTGGTCGTGAGCCTGCTGTTCTTCGAGCCGCCCTCATTGGCCTGTTTCTGCAGCGCCTGCAGGACCTGACGCTCTCGACGCACCTTTCCCGCCAGCTCACCGTTGATTTTGGCGGTGAGGTCTGGGATCACCGCCCCGTGGGCCGGGTAACCTTGCTTGCAGCCGTGGGTCTGCATCTGGCGGAGTGTCGCCATCCAGATGCTGAGGTGCTCTACGGCTGCCGTGCCGTGGCCCAAGACATTGTCACCCGTGAACATGGCCTGGTCCTCGTCCAAGATGAAGCACATGTGGTCGTGCGAGTGGCCCGGGGCGTGAACTGCCCGCACGGTAGCCCCCTCCACTTGGAAGACTTGGCCGTTAACGATGGGCTTCTGGGATTTGCTCGGCGTGTGCTTGTAGATTGACCCTGCGAGGTGCGGGTACATGCGGATCAGGTCGGGCACACCGCCTGTGTGGTCGCCGTGCCAGTGTGTGAGGAGGACAGACGAGATCGTGAAGTTTCCCTTGGATACTGCTGCTGAGATCAAATTTGCCCAGTCTGGAATGCCCTGACCTGTGTCCACGATGAGTCGTTCCGTGCCTGTACCGATGATGTACGTATTGGTTCCTTGGAGAGTGAACTGAGGTAAAGCCATCCATTTCAATTAGCATGTTGAGCATTGTAACGGACAGTACTTTTCTTCCACGTCTCTTCAACGCAGTCCAAGAGTAACACAGAACCACAACTACCTTTCCAGGATTCTGGCCAAGAACCCGAATGACCCGCGGACTGATCTGCTCTACATCTTCGAGTGGAGGCAGAAGAGTTGTCTGGCTCTCTAGGTAATCTTCGAAAGCGCAGATGTTCAGAGCTTTGTTGATCTGGCGATAACCTCCTTTGCCTGGAGCCATTTTGGCACGATGGTGGAGACTCAGAAGTGGATGACAGGAATTGTCTGGTAGGAAAGGGGGACCACAACCTCTCGAAGATTAGAGGGACAGAATGCTTTGGACCTGGAGATAAAGCTCACGCCCGTGCCAGATGTCCTAGATTTCCAAACTTGGGTCGTCGTTTCGACTTACCCCCGTTGAACAAAGGTGATCCTGCGGGCCTAAAACTCAAACAGTCAACGCGCAAATCTCCCAAACCGTCCCTCGCCATGATCCAAGCTGATATTGTACCTTGGTGCCCGAATCTATTCCCGCCCACGGGGTAATGTCACGTTATGGCTGACGATGTGGGTACTGAAGTCACTGTATTATCGATTTCCAGCCCCGAGGCTCAGCTTCTAGCCCGACCAGACAAGATAAGCTTTCTTCCGTGTTGTACACACGGCGGTCATCCATCAACAATCCGGATGAATCATGAAGAGGACATGGCTGGATCTGGGTTAGTGCTCGGATCAGCCTTCTTCCCTTTCTCGAAATGTCGGTCTAGTAAGGCGGTCGGGATCTTGTTGGCACAATCCCATCGTCTCACTCGGGGCTGACGCCGACGTACTCCGAGATGGATACGCCGTTTGTTGTAACTGTCATGGACGAGAATGAAGGAAGAAGCCAGACGCTCGGGTTATTGAAAACGTTCCAGAACAGGTTTTGATGCAACGTGATCCTTACAAGATAACAATATCCGATCTTCAGCCCTCGGAGGAAGTCTGGGTGGAAGAGGCAACCAATCTTCCGTAGGTTGTGTAAGAGTAATTGTGTCTGAATAAGCTGGAAGAGGCGGGGGAAAAGTAATCTGATAGCAGCCTAGGTTCTAGGCCTGGGCTTTTGTTGAGACGCAGCATTGTTTTACCACGCGTCTATGTTGTTAATAAGGTTCATTGAAAGTCTCAGTGTTTTCCGTGTTCATGCAGTAGTTCACCTCCTGCTCTCACCGTCCTGCCCGCAGGCCATATTCAGTATTCTCTTCCCCATCTTGACGTTGCTTCTCATCACCATGAATATGGAGTGGGACGGGGCTCGCAACGCGGTGGATGAACTGTCCACCTCGGCAACACCTTCGACAAGCGAGTCTCTGGCTGAGCCCGGCAAGATGAAGCTGGCTTACTTTGGCAATGAATTTCCCCATGACGACCTCAAGGACACCTTCCGCCGTCTTTATGACCACAGCAAAGACAGACGGCACCCCCTGCTGGCGACGTTCATCCGGGAGGCCACCTTGGCCGTGCAGGAAGAGGTTCGCGTGCTCCCGGCCACGCTGCGAGCCTTGTTCCAGCCTTTCGAGACCGTCTTCAACCTCGTCGATCAGACTGATCTTAGGACTGGTCCCCTAGGCGGTTCCATCGATGGCATGTTGCTCTGTGCTGTGCAATTGGCAACATTCATTGGGTACATTTTTCTTTCTCCTTCTTCTTTGTTAATCATTTAAATTTATTCTTTATAGACTAGCTCATTACAACATACAAGACAACCCCTCTCTTTTCTATCTCTTTCCTTTTCTTTCTGATTTTTCTCTCTTCCCCTATCTTGAATCACAAGATTATGACTAACCTCCTCCGTTAGTTACTATGAGAACAATGTGGATGACAAGTTCGACTTCCACAGCGGGGATGCTTGTCTCGCAGGAATAGGAACCGGCATGCTCTCCACGGTTGCTGTGTCTCTGTCTCCAACATTGGCTGATGTACCAGCTGCTGGTGCCGAGGTCATCCGTGTGGCCTTCAGGGTTGGCATTGTAGTCAACGAGGTGTCGCAGAACTTGCAACCTCGTCCCATCGATGGTGGCCAAGGTGACAGCTGGGCCTATGTGGTGCCAGATACCACCGCTGAGGAGGCCCAACATGAGCTTGACGCCATACACAAAGCGGATGTGAGTCTAGCCTGGCCTCTTCCTCATTCAAACTGGCATGAAAAGACTATAAAGAATGATCACCGAGAGGAACTGACTTGGCAATCATTCCAGTCCACTCCAGGGCCCAGCAAGCTTTTCATCAGCGCCCTCAGCCGTACATCAGTCACGATCAGTGGCCCCCCAGCGCGCCTGAAGCATGTCTTTCTCGTGTCTGACTTCTTCCGGGATCGCAAATCTATTGCGCTCCCTGTCTATGGCGGCCTGTGCCATGCCCCACATGTCTACAACAAGAAGCACCTGGACCGCGTTGTCCACGTCCACGCCATCGACACCATGGACCCAAAATTCATGCCTCGTGTGCCCATCTACTCGGTTAGCACAGGAAGACCCTTTCCCGCCAAGACGGCCAGCGGCCTGTTCCACAACATCATCGAGGAGATCCTCATGCATGACATCAAGTGGGACAGCGTCATCCGGGGCGTGCTGAACCAGGCCAAGGGCAGTGCCGTGTCTGAGTTCTGGCTGTACATGTTCCGCACCTCACTGCCAGCGCGTGACCTCATCGACGCGGCCGGTGCCGAGTCTCAGCAGTTCAAGATCAGGACCAAAGATGTCATGCAGTGGGTCGCGAAGCCAGACGCTGTGCCACGAGGGCCCAGCGGGACGCGGCAGGCCAAGATTGCCATTGTGGGTATGGCCTGCAGAATGCCCGGCGGTGCAACAGATACAGAAAAGTTCTGGGACATCTTGGACCAAGGTTTGGATATCCACCAAAAGATTCCAGCTGATCGGTTCGACGTGGACTCGCACTGTGACCCGACCGGGAAGCGGATGAACACGAGTATCACGCCCTACGGCTGCTTCATCGACGAGCCAGGCCTATTTGATGCTCCATTCTTCAACATGTCTCCTCGTGAAGCCCTCCAGACAGACCCTATGCAGAGGCTCGCACTCGTAACGGCGTACGAAGCCCTAGAGCGGTCTGGATATGTGGCCAACCGCACAGCATCTACAGATCTGCACCGCGTTGGCACGTTCTACGGCCAGGCGAGTGATGACTACCGCGAAGTCAACACAGCCCAGGAAATTGGTACCTACTTCATCACCGGTGGGTGTAGAGCATTTGGGCCTGGAAGGATCAACTACTTTTTCAAGTTTTCTGGTCCTAGCTACAGCGTCGATACCGCTTGTTCCTCTGGGTTGGCGACTATTCATGTAAGGTGTCTTGACCTACCAAGACTTCATTAACTCCCTACAATAACGATGTGGGAAAATGGCTAACAATGACTGAAAATTGTAGGTTGCCTGCAATTCCCTCTGGAATGGTGATACAGACATGGCAGTGGCCGGAGGTATGAACGTCCTGACCAACTCTGACGCCTTTGCCGGCCTCAGTAACGGCCACTTTCTGTCCAAGACACCCAATGCTTGCAAGACATGGGACTGCGAGGCCGACGGATACTGCCGCGCCGATGGTGTCGCCTCGGTTATCCTGAAACGCCTCGAGGACGCAGAAGCCGACAACGACAATATTCTGGGCGTCATAGTGGCCGCTGGGACAAACCACTCGGCCGAGGCTGTGTCTATTACGCATCCCCATGCAGGCCACCAGGCAGACCTAACCAGGCAGATCCTCGATCAGGCCGCTGTCGATCCCTTGAGCGTAAGCTTTGTGGAGATGCACGGAACGGGCACCCAGGCAGGCGATGCGCAGGAGATCCAGTCTGTGTCGGAAGTGTTTGCGCCCATCACGGGCACCAAACGCCGGAGCCCCAAACAGCCTCTTCACATTGGGGCTGTCAAGGCCAATGTGGGTCATGGTGAGGCTGCCGCAGGTATCACGGCGCTGCTCAAAGTTCTGCTCATGCTGGAGAAGGAGGCAATTCCACCGCACGTGGGCATCAAGAACGCCATCAACCCAGGATTCCCCAAGGATCTCGAGAAGAGAAACCTGCATATCCCATATGAGAAGACGCCGTGGCCTCGTGTTGCTGACAAGAAGCGGATTGCTGTTGTGAACAACTTCAGTGCTGCGGGAGGCAACACAAGCATTGTCATTGAGGAAGCACCAGCTCGAAAGGTCATCGATGACCAGGAGATGCTCGCTGTCGACCCTCGTCCCAATCACGTTGTCGCTGTGTCGGCTAAGAGCAAAGTCTCCTTGAAGGGCAATCTTCAACGGCTCCTTGCATACCTGGAGGCCAACCCGAATGTCTCGCTGCAAAATCTGGCTTATACAACAACAGCAAGGAAGTATCACCACAACCATCGCCTGGCTGTGGCCACCTCGGATGTCAACCACCTGAAACGGCACCTCAACTCCTACCTCGAAAATGCAGACACCCACAAGCCCATCCCATCCAGTGGCGCCCCCTCCGTAACCTTCGCCTTCACAGGCCAGGGAGCGTCCTACAGATCCATGAACCTGGAACTTCTCGAGTCGCCCACCTTCAAGTCCCAACTGCTCCACCTCGATGCCCTCTGCCAGTCACAAGGCTTTCCTTCTATTATGCCAGCCCTCGACGGCAGTCATCCCCAGGACCACAACCACTCCCCCGTCGTCACCCAGCTCGCCCTCGTCTGCACCGAGATTGCCCTGGCTAAGTACTGGGAGTCGCTCGGCGTAAGACCTGACGTCGTCGTCGGCCACAGCCTAGGCGAGTATGCCGCGCTCCACGTCGCTGATGTCCTCTCGGCCGCAGACACTATTTTCCTCGTAGGCCAGCGCGCCACTATGCTGGAGAAGAAGTGCAAGATTGGGAGCCACAAGATGCTGGCTGTGCGTGCGGCTGTGGAAGAGGTGCGGGAGCGGGCAGATGCTGCTGGAAGACCGTACGAGGTAGCTTGCATTAATGGGCCCAAGGATACGGTGCTGAGCGGTGCGGCCCAGGATATCGATGCCCTGGCTGAGAAGCTCGGGGAGACTGGCATCAAATGTGTCCCACTGGATGTGGCGTTTGCATTTCACTCATCTCAGACTGATCCTATTCTGGACGAGCTGGAAGATGTGGCTCGGACGGGTGTTCTTTTCCAGCCTCCCCGGCTTCCCATCATCTCGCCGCTCCTTGGCAAGGTGATATTCGACGAAAAGACGGTAAATGCAAACTACATCCGACGTGGAACCAGGGAGACTGTCAACTTTTTGGAAGCCATCGAGACAGCCCAGAGAATCTCGACGATAGACGAGAGCATGGCATGGATCGAGATCGGGCCGCACCCAGTGTGCGTTGGCTTCACCAAGTCGATCCTCTCGTCTGTCAATGCTGCGGTCCCATCTCTACGCCGTGGTGAGAACAACTGGCAAACCATCTCCCAGAGTCTCGCAAGCCTGCACGCTACTGGTGTTCAGGTCGGCTGGAACGAGTTCCACAGACCTTTCGAAGGTGGCCTCACACTGTTGGACCTGCCCACGTATGCGTGGAACGATAAGACGCATTGGCTCCAGTACCATGGTGACTGGGCGCTGACCAAAGGCAACACCTTTTATGACGAGGAGAAGAAGGCTGCTGCTGCTGCGGCTGGTATAAACTCTCCTTCTGCTCTGGCGCTGGCAGCAGCGCCTGTCTCGGGCCTACGAACTTCACTCGTCCACCGTGTTGTGGAAGAGACATTCTCTGGCTCGGCAGGGAGGGTTGTCGTGCAGTCGAATATGGTGCAGCCAGATTTTCTGGCGGCTGCATGGGGCCACAAGATGAATAATGCTGGCGTGGTGACATCTGTAAGTGACATACTTCTGTTGCTAGAGAAGACTTTCTTTTTTCTTTCTCCTACTTTGTTCCAATTATTTCATACTAACCAACACCACCACAATTCAGTCTATTCATGCGGATATATGCTGGACCCTTGGAAAGTATCTCGCCGAGAAACTCCAGCCCAACACCAAGGCCGACGTCCAGAGCATGAACATCTCCAACCTCTCCGTCCGTGAGGGTTTTGTCGCGCAAAAGAACACCTCCGTGCCCCAGTTGATCCAGATCACCATCACCACGACAGACATCGCCTCAGGGAGGGCGCATCTCGAGTGGCACAACGTCGCCAACGACGGCCTCTCGCTCATCGAAGACGAGCCCGTCGTGACGGCCGAGGTCATCTACGGCAGCGCGGCAGACTGGCTGTCAAGCTGGATCCCGACGCACCACCTCATACAAGGCCGCATTGAAGCCCTCGCCCGCCTCGCAGAACAAGGCGTCGCCAATCGTCTGTCCCACAGCATGGCGTACCTCCTCTTCGCCAACAACCTCGTCGACTACGCTGACAAGTATCGTGGCATGCAGTCCGTCGTCATGCACGGCCTCGAGGCGTACGCCGACGTGACGCTCAAGTCTGGCGACACAGGTGGCGTGTGGACGGTGCCGCCGTTTTTTACAGACAGCGTGTGCCACCTCGCGGGTTTCATCATGAATGTCTCGGATGCCATTGACACCAAGAACAACTTCTGCGTCACCCCTGGCTGGGGCTCGCTCCGTCTGGCGCGCCCGCTGGTCCCTGGTGGCAAGTACAGGTCGTACGTCAAGATGATCCCGACCGCTGAGGACCCTGCCATCTATTTTGGTGATGTGTATGTGTTGCAGGGCGAGGAGATTGTGGGTGTCTTGCAGGCCATGAAGTTTAGGCGGTACCCTCGCGTTCTGCTGAACCGTTTCTTCTCGGCTGTGGATGTCAAGAATTCTTCGACTGGAAGTGTGGCTCTTGCAAGCAGCGCGGTAGTGACTCAGATGGCCAAACCTGCTGCTGCACAAGTCGTGTTGGCTTCTTCTTCTTCTCATGTGTCTCAGCCTACTACTGCTGTTACGGCAGCACAACACACGCCAGCACCACCTGTTGTTGCGACAAAGGAAGAAGCTCCTCGGCCTAAAAAGGAGGTCGAGGAACCAGCCGCCCCTTCAGCTGTCCCTGCTGCCGCTGCCTCAGACGACAGCATCACGACCAAGGCCATGTCACTAGTGGCTACAGAGGCAGGTCTTCAGCTAGCGGATCTGCAGGACGACGAGAGCTTTGCCAACCTGGGCGTCGACAGCTTGATGAGTCTGGTTATCGCTGAGAAGATGCGTGAGCAGCTCAGCGTCACTGTGAGCGGAAGCTTGTTTTTGGAGTATCCGACCGTCGGAGACCTGCGCGCCTGGTTGCTTGAATATTATGGATAAGTAAGTAGAGTAGTGTGTTTATGCTGTTGTTGTTATTGTTTTATTGTCAGGCATAAGAGACAAGATGGATGACTGTCAGGTCGGGTGAGGGCAAACTATACACACAAAGTTGATGTAAGATGATGATTGTTCATTTTTTTTTGACGGTTTTTTTTTTCATTTTGATCATCGAATCATTCCTTATATTCTATTGTTTATCGCATAGAATGTAAGTCGTGTTATTCTGAACACGAACCTCGACGGATTAAGAGTGTGTAAGCATTATAAGCAAAGTCATATCAGTATCCTTCAATGATCATATCGAGTCAATATTCGATTCTTAAGGCCATAGCTTCAGCGCCAAGTCAATGCACCCTTGGCAATTAATTTATTACGCAGTCGTGAACCCAAGCGGACCAGCCCAAACCCTCATCCTCTTGCCAAAAACCATCAACACAATCACAATCCCAAACGCAGCCGCACAGATGGCCGCCTGGATCCCAAAGCTCACCTTGGGCCCAGATGCCTCGGCCCACGTCACCTGGAAATACGAGATGATAAACCCGCCCAGCGTGCGAGCGTTGTTGAGATGGGCCGACACCTCGCCGCTCGCCTCCGGGTAGCAGTCGAGCGCGTACGAGGAGATGGCGACGGTGGTGATCATGATGCCGTAGACATACAGGCCCCAGGCAACGGACAGGGCCATGAAGTGCCAGGCGTTCTGCAGGGCCTGCCCGACCAGCACGAGGCCGACGACCATGAGCGGGATGGAGAAGAAGATGGCGCGCAGCCGGACCTCGGGCTCGAAGTGGCCCTTGTGGGTGCGGATATAGGACCTGGCGAGGAGGTCGTGGAGCCAGTGGCCTGTGATCTCGCCGAGCAGGACGGCAACGACGGGCGTGAAGTAGAAGTAACCAATCTGCAGAGGGCCAAAGTTGTAGAGTGGAGTCAGGAAGATGGACAGGGTCGTGTTGATGCCGACAACCCAGGCGAACGTGAGCATGTAGTACGTGGCAGAGAGCAGGACGGTTGGTTTCGTCAGCACTTTGACCACGCGCATACAGGCGGGACCAAAAGAGTTGCGGAGGTGGCGGGAGCGGAACTGTGATATGCCGACGATACGAGAGACGCGAGATCCACGAGGTGGCTGGGCCGACGCTGGAATGCGACGATCGTAGTAGGTCTCGTCGACAACGAGGACGGCGAGGATCAGCACGAGGGCGGTCTCTGCAGTGTAGACCCAGAACGGAACGGGCCAGGGCTTATAGGCGATCATGAAAGCCGCGAGAAGTGGACCCATATAAGGTGACATGATGAAGAAGGAACTGGGAAGTATTGTTGTCAATTTGGGAGTCTTGTAAGAGAGTTTTGAAAGTACGACAAACCGATGAATGCCTGTACTTGGAAGGGAGGATCTGAATTCTCTGGAACAAGGGGTGGTAAAGGTTAGACTTACGCCCAGATGTTAATCTTTCTTGGCCTTTGATGAAAGAAGAACATATCCTGAATAAACATCATCCCACCGCCTTGAGCCACTGTCGAGAAAAACCCATTGAGGATGCGAGCGGCGCAGAATGAGTTAAAGGTTGTGGCGGCCGCGCACCACGCAGCTGTCCCTGTGGCGATCACGAGAAACCAGAAAAGCACAGGCAAGCGCCCGAAATAGGCTGCAAACATGACCGCTATGGAGAAGAAAAAAAAGGCAAGAAATTAGTATCAACAAGTACTTCTCTACGTCTACATCTGGTGTAGACATGGGACACAATGTTGGTGGTTGTCATACCAAAGACGCCGCCAGCACCCAGCATGAAGACATTTCCAGCTTGTGAGTGGTTCACTTCATCGGCAGTCATGCCCCATTGCCTGCTCACTGTTGATTAGCCCCTCCGCAATTGACTGTTGATGAATCTTGCAAATCTAGAAACATTAACTCTGTTGAGACGGGGTTCAACATACGCAGCCTGAAGTTCCAAAGTAACAGCACCTGTAGCACTGCCGTAGTCTGGCAGGAAAGCAGCTGCAGCGACGACAAACAAGATGGCATGCTTCTTCTTCCAACTCCAGTTCAGCGGGTCGCGCGGGTCGTCGCTCGGCTGTGGGATAAGTCGGGTGTGTCCATCCTCCGCAAGCCGGACGCCTGCTCCTCCACCCTCGGAGTCGTCGATGATGTAGCCTTCATCCTCGCGGAACTCGTGGAGATCGTTCGTGCCAGTCTTGCTCAGGCCTTGGTCGGCTCCTGGCGCTTCTGCATTTTCAAGGTCTCTCACGGATGGAGCCTGAGACTCAATGTTGGTCTTTTCTCCAGCTGTCATTGTGCCTGCTGGGTTCGACAGAAGCATGCCACACCGCCAGTCAATTCCAACGCTCCGTTGTTGGTATGTAAGGGACGAGATAAGTCGCGAGAAGACGGAGACGAAGCTGGCCGCTACAGATATTTGCGGTGCTCTTACGTCGGAAGGCGGTAAGACTAGGTTGAGACGAGAGCTCAAGACGTAATTAAATAGAAGAAAACAACAAGGCAAGCTCGCGATCAGCACCCTCTTATGATCCTTTTAAGCCAACGCATAGATAATATAACAACCCCGGCGGCCGCTAGCGTTCCTGACCTATTGCGGATAGTCCGACGATATCAAAGTAAAGAGGGAGGAAAGAGGGGTTCATTATACCTGGTCATGGATTTTGTGAGCCAAGAAAGGTTGTTATTTGCCTAGACCCAACAAAGACCATCTGCGGAAAAACTGATTTATCTATTCGTTCAAGGCGTGCTAAGCAGACAGTGCTCGTGCTTTTCAGCACCAACTGATTACTTTACACACCGCCTTGTAGTCCTTTCATGGCCTTTCATGCCATCCTTCTACTTCACACCCCTGGCTTCAGGCATCGGTGTGACTTGACCTCTTTGCCTACCCCCCCCCCCCCTGGGCCCGAAAAAATTCCACATGCGGTCGTGGAAACTTGGGACATCGGTCAGTCAGTAATTCATAACAGGAGGTGTAGATCCGTAAGCACCGGGAACCGCGCATGCATGCTTAAGTCACAGGATATATGCAGCAGTTTATCCCTACCCTGGCCTAGGGAATCTCTCTCTTCCTCTCTCTCTCTGTGAACTATCTTCCATGCGGCCAAAACACGAACGGCAAAGCGGTCTTTTCTCGATATATATTTGCCGTGCCCAAGAGCCGCCGTGTGCGAGAAACTTGAAAGTGAAGTTGGCAGCAAAGCTACCCGCAAGGAAGAAGTAGCCGAGTCAGCGGGAGATTTTGCATCCTTAGTGTAGAATTGGGGAAGGTGAAGAAGAGCTTGCGAGTACCGGCTGATGTGTGGTGGTGGTGCCCCATGTCGGGCGACGACGACGCTTATCCGGGCACAACCATACCGTAGGAATTGCTTTAGACCTCGGGTCGACAGGGGGGAACGCAACGATAGTTGGGGGGGGGGGGGGCATTTTGCCGGGTTGTATCTCAGCTTGCCACGTTCCCTGACCGTTCCCCCGGATTCTCTCTTCTACTATGTACTAGAGGGGTCTAGGCCTTACTTGACATTGGTCTGCTGGTGGAGATGATCCTTGGATCCCCTTGACGATTCCATATTGTTGTTCCTCGGTTGTTTGACTATCACGACTGTTGCAAGCTTCCATCCATCAAAGCCCCCTGGGCTGAGGACATGCTTGTCGATGCGATTGGTGCCAAGCCTCTGCTAACACCTTGGAGATATTCTATGCAGCCTATACTATCACAACTCGTAAGCCTCGACGCGAATCTTACGGCTGAGACAAGTTCACTCCGTCCTCCTGTTCCCCCGTTCCGACAGCCTGGGTGATTACTTACATAACTCACGGCACTCCATACTTAGCGGACTCTAGATGTTCCTGCCGTACGCCACCTGGGTGCATGGTCACGCCAAGTGGTAGATCTATCTCCCCCTCATCCACCGAGACAAGGCTTGGCCGTGTGTATCAATCCGCCCAGCCCTTATTTTGTGCTCGCTCCAAACCTTGATGCCTGCGCATACAGCACGCATTGAGACCCACCACATTCCTTCGATGCAGTCACTGGTGCACTGTATCCATCGTGGGCAAGTTTAGTAGGCTATGCTATTTTAATCCGGTGAAGGCCATGGTAGACTCTTCACAGCTTGTTCAGCGCCCTTGCATAAGCGCTTGTTGGAAGACACAATGTAACCGTGACACAGGAAACAATATTGATGCTGAGCTGGCCAATGATGTACTTTGATAGAAACCAAACCTGTACTTCTGGTTGCCTAGGTGCCTCCAATACCTTGGTTGCACTGGCGACTGAGGTGAGATCAACATCAATACACATATAGATTTGCGTTGTTTGATCATGCTGTTCGATTAGGAGGGATTATCAAAGGGTATAGATGCCGAGAGAGAGAGAGCAGAGCTTGACTGCCCAGATAACCATCCAATCTAGATGGGATCGTCTACTCCCGTGCCCTTCTTCTATATACTTCCAAGTAGTCTTTCTAGTCTTTCTATGATCAAGCGAGCAACCCGATTTTCGCCGTGATGCACATGTTTACCGCCCACCCATACACTGCCTTTTCCCTTTTTTTTTTCTCTCTCTTTTCTTTTCCTCTATCAGAGCCAGTCTATCGGTCACTCTCTATTACCCACGCCAGTCTATCCACCGTCGTAGACATTGTCTCGTGTGTGTGTGTGTGTGTGTGTGTGTGTGCACGCATAGAGTCCCCCCCCCAAAACCCAATCCCCCTTTTACTCCTCTTTTTTCCCATACTTGGCTGCAATCTCGTCCTCCGTAAACGGGACTGTATGTCTCTTCAACATGGCAATGCGCTCCTCCATGGTCATTCGGATCTGTCTCTCCCCAATAGGGACCATGCATCGGGCGAGGTGTGCATAGTCCTTGGTGAGGAGCTTCACCGTCATCATGAGGTAGTCGATGTCGTGGAAGACCAGGGCCTCGTTCGAGGCATACGTGTGCTTGGCCTTGAGGAAGGCCACCGGGTGCTCACGCCAGTGTCGCAGGGGGTTGAGGTGGTGAGAAGTATGGTAGCCGTCGTTGAAGCAGTGGCGGTTGCTCTGGGCCAGCGTATTAGCCTTCTGACCTTGGATGCAAAAGAGAAGCAAGGTTCACTCACAGGGACATCAATGAGGGTGATGCTCGACCGGTAGTCACTATCGGGCTCATCGCGGTCCACCAGCGCATGCTGTCCCCAGTTGCCCACCATCAACCCAAAGCGCATGATGGCGAGCGGCAGCAAGAAGACAAAGACCGAGGCCTTCGGGTTCAGCCTGAACATGGCGTACTGGAACACGTAGGAGCTCAGCTCCCAAAAGGTCTGCTTGGCCGCAAAGGCCAGCCTGTTCTTGCGCACAAAGTAGGCGGCGAGCTCGAACCAGATGAACAGGTAGAAGCGCCCCACATACTGCAGGAAGTGCCACACGTTGTCCCGCTGGTAGCGGAGGGTGGAGCTGAGGTCTTCGGGCCCGTTGCCCTCGACGTGGTGGTGCTTGACGTGGTGGTAGTAGTAGCTGTTCCACGTGTGGCCCATCAGCGGGTCGAGGAGGTAAGGGAAGGTCAGGTCGAACCAGGCGTATGGCCGCTTCAGCACGCCGCGGCCGTGGATGTGCTGGTGCATCATGAGCGTGTAGGTGCCCGTATACGAGACCTGCATGATGAGATGCAGGATGCCGTGGAACCATGTGAAGTGGTGGAAGAGCAGCAGGGCGGAGGGGACGGAGGTGGTGAAGTAGAGGATGAGGTGGGTGAGGAAGACCACGTCCGTCTCGACGCGCACGATCGACTTGCCCAGGCGGACATAGGACTTGAGGAGGCGGTCCAGCGCAGGCTGGAGCTTCCCGAGGCTGCTCAGGTCCCATCCATTGAACACGGCAGGCTCGAAGTTGGGGTGCTTCGGGTCGTTCAGGGACATCATCGTCTGGAGCGCCGCCTCATCGCGGACGGCCTCCTCCTTGCTGATGGCTGCATTGTCAGGATTCTCTGTGTGGGAAACATTTTTAGCGGCATGACCCCTCCCATAAAGGCTGCTGGAGAAAAAGCAAAGTGGTTTTGTTGTACTTACCATTGATCACGCCACCGCCTGGCTGCGCTTTAGCGGTGACATCGAGGATGTCGGCCTGGAGGTTCTTGAGGATGAGAGTGTCGGCTCTGGTCAGATCCTTGCTGTAGACGATATATTTATCCATCTCGTCAATGCGGAGGTGGCGATCGACGCCCTTCTGGAGCTCTCGACTGACTTCGAGGACTTCTGAAAGCTCTGCGTCGAGATCATGCCACTATTTTATCTCCCTGTGGGTGGCGAACCCCCTGAGTGCCTTGCGCGTCCCACAAGCGAGGCAAGTTGTAGGGACTTAAGGGGGAGAGAAGAAGGGGCGGATGGAGGGGCAGAGGGTTCTGGTCTGCATGCGAGGCTTGAATCGTCGGGGCTGTTGTTGGCTTGGTGTATAGTCTATATGTTTTTTTTTTTCTTTCGGGAGTCTCTGGATCTCTTTTGCTCCAGAAGCAGAAGTTGAGACTGTGTTCAAAGGGTCCCAGGCTTTGAGAAAATTTAGTGGATCTCCTGGTGAGGTGTTTTAGGGGTCCATGTAACCATGTCCTTTGGTGGTCCGCCCACGCTTCAGGATAGACCCATAATAATCATCATCTTGGCCTAGTTCGGATGAGGTCGAATCGCGCTTCTGTGTACTAATAATTATGAGTGGTTGTCCAACCATGCAGCGTTTTGCTACACCGTGCGTTGATAGGGGCCTCAACATCAATGGGCCTATATCAGGCAAAACACACACTGCATCTAGAGAGTTGTAAAAGACGGTGTTCGATGGTTGTCCCTCAAGGTGAAGCTTAAATGGGCAGCGAAAGATGTTAATAGTCTTTGTGCAGATATAACGGTTTCCGTTGAACTCTGTCGGGGGGGCTCTTGAGTCGAAACCGGTCGAGTCTTGTGCGACAGGTGAGAAAGGTTGGTAATCAGACCACTCAGCTCTTAATTATACGACAGCTTACGGACCGTATAGAATGCTCTGGACCCCCCCCCCCTCTCGCTGTCTCGGGAACAGTCAACTGATAGGCTATACTGAGTATGAGGACGAAAGAAAAGAAGAAAAAATCATGCACCAGGTCCGCTTTCAGCCTTAACAATTAACGGGTAGTTGAGAGCCTATCCGCGTTAGTGTTAGCAAGGCAAGTAAAACAGGTTTCCAGACTCACCTAAGCCGTTTGTGGGTTTCCGCTGAAAAATTATTTGATAACTCTCCCTGAAAATCTTGGGGGGTGTTGGCGTAAACCGCAATCGATTGGAAGAGGTAAGTAGGATTTGCAATGGAGAGACGCACTTCTTGATATTAATACTCCATTTATCTTAATCATCCCATGTCATACGGTTATCGTCGAGTTTTTTGATTCTACGAGGTTGTAATTGCTATCTTATCCCATGCACTGTAAGTCTTGCACGCATCCACTGTTCATATATTTAGTATCCTAATCATATTAAAAAAATCCTGTACTTTTCTTCTTGAGCGCTTTCACATCGTAGCTGTTACTATCCATGATACAATTTCTAGGGTCGGCTGTATGGCATTGAAGACTGCGCAAGGTTCTACCAATTCACAATGTTGCACAGTTTCAGAGCCAGGAGGAATAAGGCAAAAGAGTACACTTTAGTACTACTCTTGGTCTCAACTTCTTCTCATCACTAGTAAGTTCGTATGAAAGTAAGACATCGCAAGAGCATCGATCAACTGAGGTCTGCCAACTGGGCAACCCTTGGACATCATAATAGGGCAGCAAGGCCACATTTGCTAAGGTATTGCGTGCGGCTCCCTCGGCTTCAAAGACAGACTTTTTTTTTTCATATAAATGAAAAGAAGATCAATCAATATTTCGTCTGACTTCGCGTGTATCCTTTTAGATCTATTTATGCGCTTGAGTAAAGCTGTGACTCAGCCCGGAATGACAATGTACAGCACGCAAAAGTCCATGGTCAAGAAGTATTCGTAGTCGGGCTTAGAAAAACCAGTCCTCGAGACACACAATGAATTCTGATGACTTCATTCAATTGCAGAATCAGTCTATTACTGTCTGATTCCCATTATAACTGCGAGAACAGCTTCAGGGAAATGGGATAAAGAACTCTTTGTTAGGGGGGGGAGGGGGGGAGGGGCTAAGTCAGGCCTACCTACTTAATACCTAGTAGATACAATAATCTTATTGCCCACGAATACCATGATCATGAACCTGGATACCAGGCGTCTCAGGGCAGGAAGCAAGAGATCTTCGATTCGCTGCACAGCTGAGTAAGGTCGCACCGGAACTCAGATTCCAAGCCGAGAGGTCCTACAGATCACTGGACCTTTCACAGCTGGCAAGACCAGCAAGAATACAGTAATTAGCTAAGAGGCGGCCTACAGATGTGACGAAAAACATCCCTAGTATAGCCGAGTGACGAGGGAGGTTAGACACCGGCTCGTGGGAAGGAAGGGCTGGGTCGATATTCCTGTGATTGTGGGACTACGAACGCAACAGAGAAGAGCATGCTTGAAGAGTGGCAGCTCGATGAAGTGCGCTTAGAAAAGACTCGCAAACAATCGCTTCCTGACGTGGCACCCACCAAACCACATCACATGAATGTTGGCTATTTGCAAGCGTTTTGTTGAGAATTGCGTGGTCTGGAGTACGCTCTCAACTAGGCTTCAGACTGGGGGACAAATCTCACCAGATGCTGCTTCATTGTGTTACTCGCTTACGGATCAAGCCTCTTCTACTAGCATTCACAATTCAGCCACGAAGCCTCATGGCCCGATAACTACTCAAGCACGAGCACGACAGGGTCATCTCTCGGGGTATCCAGTGGACAACCTTCCATGACTAGCCAGGAAAACGTGCTTTCTATTCACCGTATCTTCTCTCACAATCTGCGGAGCAACACATTTGCGTTCTGGGATATTACCCCGAGCGCTACCTCTCGGGATCAAGACAGCTGGCATAATGACATATTTATGACGGTACCTCAGACATGCAGAATGTGATCTTGCCAATACCAACGCAGGACTCGCAACCATTTCTTCCCAACCGCTAATACCATTAGCAGAGTTTGCTCTCACCCCCTCCATCTGCTCTGCTGCATGGTCCAAGTCACAAGGGCACAGCGACTGGCGCGTGTGGCGGCCTGTAGCTTGTCAGCGCCATCGTGCCATACGCAGCCCGATTTACACTTTTGAGGGACGTCCCCCAGTGTCCACAGATCGTTATTCCAAGGCAGGATCGCCGTGGAACCTTGCACTAATTAAGATCGTACTGGCAGTGCTACATCTTCCCCCCCCCTCCTTCGCTCATCTACAACAACAACACCTTTTTGTGAGACTTCTAGCGTGCTTTTTATTTTTATTATTTATTCTTCCTACTGCTCGGCGCTACTCAAAGCTGCTGACTGGCGGGCGGGGGGGGGGGGGGAAGGCAATAATTTGGCCGAGCTCTAGACAAGAGCCGCTACAACAGCACATTCCGCCAACGCTTGTTGATGGGGAGGGTGTCCCGTCCCCCGGCTTGTATTCTATGCTAACAACCCATGGCGCATCTCTCAGCTGCGAGCCTTCGGATACTGCGTCTCACATCGCCTGATTCTGACGTCTTGTATTTTCTTTTTCTTTTTTTCCCCCCACTTCTTCTTGATTCCGTGGCGCCCGGAATGCGTACCCGGCGTCAGCAAGCTTGTCTCACTTTTTGAGGCTTTCGCTTGAGGGAGTTTTGTAGGGGAAGACGAGGTTGTTGAAGCTTACCGCAGTAGCTTTCTGTTGGTGGTATCGTGAGAGGGGGAAAAAAAAGGGGGGGGGGCGGTGAAAGGACGAACCGACTAATGAAGGCAAACGGGCACGCATTTTACCCTATCCATTCGGAAGCAATTCATTTTCCTCCTGTTTTTCTCTCTTTCCTTTGACACAGGTATCGACAATGGGGACGCAACGGACTGTCAGCTTTCTATCGCGCTATGTGACAGTTCTCTAAATCGAGTACGAGGTAGCACAGAGTCTAGACATGGCTTTGTCCAGCCTCCCTCCCCCCCCCTCCCCCCCCTCCCCCCAATAAGAGGCTTCCAAAACTTTGGTTCGGAGGCATCGGCCGCCATCTAACCTGGATCGTATACCAGGTCAGCACATAATGGAACACAGCAGCAGGGTGCGTGAGACGGGAATGTGTGGGGGTAAACGAATAAATAAACAATGTCCTTAGCAGAGGTTTAGGTTGAGACAAGATCCCCACGGATTTTCACAACACCACCAACGGAATCGCGCTGCCTGGGTTCAAGGTTTGGGTTTATCTGGAGCCTTGCTTTTGTTATCACGGGTTGACAAGCATACGGGATTTGACAAAGGTGTCAAAACGAGACGGACGAGGGGCGAGGGAAGAACAGATTAAAGCTGTGCCGTCCCAACCACACAACCATTCACGGAGCCACTACCGTATCTATCCCTCGCGCTCTGCAAATCCCGCTTCGCGTTGTAGGTGTGTCCGCGCTGCCGATCATACCCCCAATCTTGCGCTCCTCCCTGATCTGTAAGCAAATGGTCACTTTCTTCCCCGGTTGTCGAATTACCAAGGGGTGTTACACAGCAGGCGCCACACGTGGAGACGGGTTCTCCCCCCCAGCCAGTAATATCTGTGCGGCAGGGTCATATCAGCCCGTTTGTCTTTCCAAGACAAGCCCGTCGCGCACTGCTCCAGCCCCCCTTCCCCCTCCCTCCTCCTCTGTCTTACGGGCGCAGCAGTATGTGCCAGGAATCTGGTCGGACAAATCAGCTCAAGACGTTAATCCAGCCACCATTCTCAAGATAAACGGGAAGCACGATAGACGAGGGAGGTGGTAGGGAGACTGGTTGTCTAGTGCAGATTGCAGAGGGGATTCAAAATCTCCGGCTACCATAATTATTCAAAGCCCTTGGCATCGGGATTTGCGGATGTACTAACTACGGCTGGGGTTAGCGATGCGGGAGCGTAGTGAGTGAGTGCATGGGCAAATTTTTCGAGCAATTGATTGCTCACGTGCATCAGTAGATGCAGCACGGCACAGCTCTGCGGGCCCTTCCCCCCCACCCTTCTTTCCCCCATGGTCATGTCCACCTGTCCGAGCGGTCTACCTCGGGCAGCAGGTCGCAATGTCCCTGTGCACCATAGATCTCGGCAAAAGCAATCCTTCTAGATTGAGTTATTGAATGCGTCAGCTCTCCCCCCGTCCGAGGGCCCCTCGTGTTTTGCAGATTATCCTGGGCCCGAAGGCACCCAGAGCCTTACCTGCCCCATGTCCCAATGTCACAGCGAAAGACGGACACCGATCGCCACGGCCCGCAGCTGAACCAAAGATCACATAGCGTCGTAGGCGGGTCTCACCCCACACCATGTTGCGATTGGCTCATACTGTTGTATCCTGTGGGCCTGCAGGTTCAGCCATCGAGAACCGATTACGAGACTTTTGATGTGATGGGTGTCTCGGGGGGGGGGGGTCGTTGGTTTAGACGCCTGCTAGGGCCATTGCGGGAAAGCTGGGTTCAACCAGCGTCGAGCGTCCGCAGCTGTGTGTCAGATGAAGATGGAGAACATCAAGTTGATTAAGATGGTGTGAACATCTAGGAGTGGGTGTCCTGTCTGCAAGGCGAAGGGGGCCCTAAATTGAGAGGCGTTGCAGAAGAAGTCTGTGATGCGGACGAACATGGGATCTGATCTAGGGCGGTTCCTTTTTTTTTTTTTCTCTCTCTCCTTTTAACCTTTTAATATATCTGGGCTAGCTGCCTTTTCCTAGCCCATGAGGTCGGAACCATGGTCAGCCAGTTGATGGGTTGTGCTCTTCACTATTAGCTTGTCATCAGTTTCACGCAACAAGTTTTTCCTTTCCGGGGGCCAGGATTGACCCCATATACGCGACGCCAACCCAATCTTCGCACCGGACCAAAGATGATGGCCCATGGCAGTAATTGGAGCCGCTGTCTGAGCAACTTCAGCAACGGTGGACCCTCGCATGTCTCCGGCAGCAAGCCCAGCATGAAGCAGCACCGCATCCATAGTCTACGCGAGACCCACACGCCACGGGTAACTGCCGCTCGTCGACGTCTTGTCACCAGCGCCACGGAGTCTGGGCCCGTCCATACCCCCCCGGAGGACCTCAGAGCCGAACAGGGTTTGCCCGAGTATCGCGCCTTCACGGACCGCGCCGGCGGCTCTCGCTCCAGCCCCAGCAGTGGAACGTTCGGCTTGGGGCACTTGCTTCTCCGCAACAACAATGTCAACGACGGACGGGCAGACGCAGAGGAAGTCGAGGCCCAGACGTCCCGGTCAACGCCGACGCCGAAGCCCCAAGAAAAAGTGGCCGAGGACATAGACGCGTTCGAGCAGCACCGGCTGGTGCAGAATGACCCTATAAGCTTCAACCCATTGGCGGCCATTGGTTGGGCAATGGGCGATGGCCCTGTCAAGGATGAGAATCGGAAACAATGTGACTCTGCTCCTTGCGGAGAAGAATGCCGTGATGTGTCCCAGCGACACTCGCGTTCGACGGCGACCACCGCCAAAGAAAAGCCCCGTCAGCGCAGCCGAAAGAGCGGCGCCAAGAAACCCAAGAGTGTCGCTCCTGATGCGGCAGCCACTCCGAGGAGCGCAGGCAAGCACATTGTTGACCGCGTAGACCCAGACCCCTTACCTTACAGCAGGATGTTGAATACCTTTCCGACGAGGCCGCAGCAGACAACAGACGCGGCAGAAAGCTGCATTCCTCATGTGTCGCCGTCCACGCCATCACGTGTGTTGAGGTCACACACCAGACAGGCATCGACCCAGCAACATTCTGAGCCAGTGCAGCACCCACAGATCTGCAAGGAAAGAGTCCTTTGTCGTCGGGTGGGCGTGAGGACCGACCAGATCGAGCCGATTGCAAGCTCCAGCCCGAGCTCATCAGATGCCCAGCAGATAAGCTACCCATCGCTGCCGGCCCAAGCCTGCATGCCGCCCATGACCGGTTTTACACCCGCCCAGGTCCTCATGGTAGAGCCACAGGCGATGCAATTCCAGAGTAATATTCTTCAGCCGCAGCACCAAGTCTCCCACCCTCAGTATCCGATCCCTCAATACGTTACCTCATCGCCGCCGCCGCCGCCGTTGCCACAGCAACAGCAGCAGCAGCAACACCAACAACAGCTCCAACAGCAGCAGCAACAACAGCAGCAACAACAGCAGCAGCAGCAGCAACACCAACAACAGCTCCAACAGCAACACCAACAACAGCTCCAACAGCAGCAGCAACAACAGCAGCAACAACAGCAGCAACAACAGCAGCAACAACAGCAGCAATATTATCCCCAGCTGCAACATAGCCCGCGCCACTGCTTCCGACCCGAGTGTTGCCCACCGCCCTTCGCCACCGGGACCCAGCTCAACACGAACGACTGTGCCAGACAAAACCACGCCTGCAACTGGACGCCGTGTAACTCGACGGGGTTCACGTCCGAGAACGCGCTCATGTGGCACATCAGAGCCGAACATCTTATGCGTTGCCCCAAGCCAGGCTGCTGTAATGAGAGGTTCCTCACTAAAAGACAGCTTGAGTTGCACGTCAGAGTTAATTAAGCAGTTGTGGACAAGAGTGAGGAGTGAAAGGAGATGGACAAGAATGAAGAAAAAGAGGCGAAAGAAAGGTGTAGTCTGTTTGATGTTGAAAGAAGGGCCGATGTATGGGGAGAGAGATAGAGAAACGGTCAAGACCGTTGAGAAGATTCAATGAGGTGGAGACGCCTTAGCAGAGTAACTTAGTACCCCTGACGATCCATGAAGACTGGGGTTTATAGGTTTCGTGACACCGGTGTCAGTCGGCAATGAGGGAACACACATGCGCAGCCGCCAGTCAGAACTTTGTGTGGAGGACTGGGGCGAGGGGCCAGGAAGTCTAGGCGAGGTAGCCCACAAATTTGCATTCCATCCACTCAGAGCTGCTGTGGTGCAACGCAGTCTTCATGCTGGCGAGGTGTCATGATTTGGTGACCGTCTCCATCCTCATGTCCGTCCGTACCCTGGTGTGACCAACGACGCGGAGAGGAGAGTACATCATCCTGCGCTGGGAAATCCGCCCCTAGCCATCTTCCTCGCCCGCTGGTCACGGCGACTGTGATTTGCTCGTTGACCCTTGTGAGCTTCTTTCCTTCGTCTAGCCTGCTCAGTCTCGTGCTCTCCGCTCGGGCCAGCAACGTTACCTCCGCCGCGCCCGCCGCCGCCTCCCCTCCCTCGGCCCCTGCCACGCCCTCTTGCGCCGCCTCGTCCACCTCTACCGCCTGGCCCATCCGTATCTGACATCTCTGTGCCGGACCCTGCAGGACTCGCGCGCCAAGATGTCGAGGCCAGCTCGCTTTGCTGTCCCGTGAACGCATTCACAGCACTATATTTCATCTCCAGGCGGCGCTTCTGGTTCGCATTGCGTGAGAGCATGATGGCCCAGCCCTCGATCGCCTCATCCGTCATTCCCGTGTCAGCCTTCAGCTTGCTCCTTACTGCGCTTCCTCGAGTCGCCTGGTCTCTGTCGAATGTTCTCGGATTAGCCTGGTAGACCTTCCATAAAGCCTCCTCGTTGTCGTCTGCGATGGTTTCGGTCTCGGCGTTGTCGACCGTGCCGCCCACATCGGCTGCATCGTATGTGTCGTCGCGCTCATCATCATCTAGATCGAAGGTAGCCAGAGCGGAGAGGATGGCTGCTTTATTCGGTGCTGCTGCGCGGTCTGCGAGCACGTCGTCTGCCGTCTTTTCGGCATCTCGCTTGCCAATGTGGAGATGTGAGGTGCCAATTGTTAGGCCAACCAATTCGTCATCATCAAAAGCGTTGTGTCTCTGGGGAAGCTGGGGAGGTGTTGAGCGGGGCATCAGGCTGGATCTTCTCCTCGTCCCGGGTCTGGTAGATCTGTGACGATAGTAAGCAAAGCGTTCCATGCAAGGGGGGGAAGGGAAAAAAAGCCAGGATCAACGTACAGCTGCTCGCTGCGATCTGCCTGCTTGAGATGTGGCGGCAGCGAATCCTCCAGAAGGTGGGCGATGACTTGCTCCGAGTCATCACCGTACTCATCCAACAGCTTGGACACGAATCCTGACCCAAGCTCGGGAAACAAATCTTGTATCTGTGTGACCTGGCTCATACGGTGGACGTGCACCTCACCGGCCATGGCTTCATGGTCATACAGCGCAGCCCCTTTGCCCTTGTCGACCCTGCACCTGATCAGCCTCTTGGGCTTCATCCCCGCTCCCGGCCTCTTCCAGGCAGACAGGTCTCTCAGGACATTCTTCGCCCGCGCATTCTCCGTACCAGATGTCTCCAGCTTGTGCTCGATCTGCTGCAGCAGCGGGGTTGTGCTCACCAGCTCGGGGACGAGCGAGTCGTTTGCGCTGGTCGGCCCGGCCTTGTGAGCCTCGGCGGCTGTCTTGAGCGAGTACATCTGGTCGGTGAGCATGGAAAGCTTGGGTGGATTGCTTTCCAACAAGCCCGTGAGGCTGAGGTAAGTGGCGGTGACGAGAATCTTCCTCAAGGGTGGGTTCATGATCCTGTAGCAGCTGATGAGGCCATCAAGGAATTCGCTTCCAGCTAGGAAGAAGGAGGCAGCGGAAGGGGATGCATGTATCAGGTGGTTCAGACGCTCAAGACGCTCCTCAACTGACTTCAGATCGCCCTTGATGCCTTCATCTAGATTCCTGATGAGGAATTTCTTGATTGCGGTCAGAGAGACCTCCACCATACCCTGGCACGCCTCGGACAGTCCAGACAGCACATGTCCGACTCTCTTCTTGCCGTAAACACGACTGAAATCGGATAGGAACTCCCATTGCAGCAGCGGCGGCGGCGGTGAAGGAGAAGTCAACATCCTGGAGCTCAAGAGGAAGCAATTCTTTAAGAGCAACTTGCTCGAGGTCGATGTGCCAACAAGAGCTGAGCCATGAGCTGCGACTTCTCTCATGAATGAGGAGAGGAAAGCCGGTACAGACTCATCGCGTAAGGTCTGTTTCGAGAACTCGGAGTTGGCCAGGTGGATGTGGTTTTCGGCTAGGGAGATCCATGCTGCCAGGCTGGTATCCCACTCGTCAATGGATAGCAACTCTTTCCATATAGCTGAAGGAAAAGGCGCAAATGGAGGTAGGAGGACTGAAGTCATGGTTTTTTGGGTTGATGCTGTAGCTTTTGTGCTGAACCCGCGGTTCATTTGGCTGGACAGCATCCAAGAAGAGAAGATGGAAAGAGAGAGAGAGAGAGAGAGAGGTAAGATTTACCAAGTAAAGGTGAGTGAGCGAGGCAGGTCCCCCCCTCATGGCTTGGCCAGCCCAAGCGATCGCTTTTTATCGATGTCATTACAGAAGTCGCGACCATCCTCGCCGGCTGACTCATCACTGTTTTCTCACAGCTGCGCTTGCCCAATCAGATCACCACCATTCACGGCCAGCGCTAAGCTATTCTGGCTCTAGCGCTTCCCACACCTTTGCCCCATCGCATCAAAACCTATCCTCGCGAACTTTTTTGTCGCATTGCTCTCTCCATACGACCTTCCCCGTCAAAACCACCAAAAACAACCACCTCCGCCAGCCTTCATCACTTTGCCGCAACGCATCCAAACGTTCGAGTCGTGAAGGCCGTACTACCTACAACCAACAGTCAAGATGTCTTACCAGAAGGGCGACAAGGGTGACTTTGAGGCTCCCGTATGTTTTCTCTCTCTTCCCCTCCCCACTTCCAAACAACCCCAAACCACCACGAGGAGATTTGTCTAGGGGAAGCAGAACTACGGATAACTAACCAAGGACACTCTTTTCCCACGCAAACAGAAGACCCACAAGATCCGCATCACCCTGACCTCCCGCAAGGTCCAGTCCCTCGAGAAGGTCTGCAGCGAGCTCATCGAGCGCGCCAAGGGCAAGGACCTGCCCGTCAAGGGCCCCGTCCGCCTGCCCACCAAGAACCTCAAGATCACCACCCGTAAGACCCCTTGCGGTGAGGGTTCCAAGACATGGGATCTGTACGAGATGAGAATCCACAAGCGCCTGATTGAGTATGTTTTTGGCTTCCCACGTCTTCTTTTCTTTTCTTTCCTTTTCTTCCCTGCTCAAGTCTCCCCTCCTCCTGGCCAGAGCGCCAGACGGTTAGATGTGAATATCGTGTGTGCTGACCATTGAACCTGCGCGCGCAAACAGCCTCACCGCCCCCACCGAGGTCGTCAAGCAGATCATCGTCAACATCGAGGCCGGCGTCGAGGTTGAGGTTACCATCGCTGCTTAAGTGCACGCGGCGGCTCGCCCAACCCTGGTCTTCTGCGCCGCCCCGCCGCGATCACTGTTCCGTACCGGCACGACACATGGTGCTCGCACATCGCTGGATCATTTCAAGCGCTTAACGTGTGTGGTGTGCACTGGCGCGAGCAGGGGTTGCAAGGGAGATGCGAGATCTTTCGCGTTGCTGGTCAACATCATCTCGACACGGGCAGTACCACCTGTGTCGAGCAGAGTAGCGCGGATAAAAATTACAAAAAAGACACTTCTGAAGTGACAAACCCAGATTGCTTGGTGTGATTCGTTACTGGTATCGGGATGATACATCAAACCACCTGGACCAAGGCTTGCCAGTCATCGGGGACCCCCTTTTTAGGGTCCAATCCCATTGTCCACCCCCCCCCCCCCCCCCCCCGGCGCGCCCCCCCCCCCCCCCCCCCCGCCCAAACAACTCGTTTTTGTACAAATCCACTTTTCCCCTCTC
>JACWST010000138.1:23022-34749 GCA_014850475.1 Cryphonectria naterciae | reverse complement strand
GACAAACCCAGATTGCTGGGTGGGTTTCGTTACGGGTATGGGGGTGATACACCAACCCCCCTGGCCCAAGGCTGCCCGGTCACCGGGGACCCCCTTTTTGGGGCCCAATCCCATTGTCCCCCCCCCCCCCCCCCCGGGAGGTGTCACAGGCATTGATGGTCAACGTTTACAAAGACTTGGTGTTGACATAAATCACCTCTCCTCATTGGGGTATGGTATGGTATCGTAATGTAAGAACAGCCAAGACAAATCATATCCTGTCTTCAGAAAACGCCCCCCCCCCCCACCGGTGCCTCGATGCAGCTGTAACCCGCAAACCGCATCTATACTGCCTTTTTGTTTATCTCGAGAGCCTTCTGACCAATCAATTGTAATTTTTTCCCCTTGATATTTGCCCCTCTCCCTCCGTATTTGACTGCCATGTAGCCGCTCCTCATGTACATGCCACCACTCCGCTTCCAATAGGCTTGTGTATCGGCTAGATGGGTGAGTTGCTCGTCTTGCGTAGCCACACTCGTGGAACAATGAACAAGGAACAAGTATTGTGTGGTTGAAGAAAGAATTGCCTGTCGGTTGTGCCGGTAATGCTCCATGACCTGCCGGACAGTGTGCAAGGGCAAGGCACCTATTCCATCTCGCCCTCTTGAGGATCGTGTCGTAGGAGATGCGGCAGACGAGTCGTCGATTGTACAATGATTATCCTGATGAGACGGGCCAAGGTGGTTTCTCCATCGACCTTAGAAGTCCCACTGGACAAACTCTCGCAGCGGAGGTGCCTCAGGCATGCCGCCGCCGCCTGTAGCAGCGAGGTCAAACTTGCCCGTCGCCATGAAGTTCTTCCACTTAACCTTGTCCGCCTCCGTATACTCGCCTTCGGGCTCTGTCTCCTTGTAGTAAGGGGGTGGGCCATCAGGAAACCAGATCTTGGACCAGCCTTGACCAAAGTTTTGGGTGCCGACGGCCAAGGCATCGTCGATTTCCTTGGGCGTCACCTGCTGACCCTTCCACACCTGCAGTTGACCGTTGGGCGCCTTGGTCGCGTAGCTCTCAAAGGGCGGGTGCTGTCGCGAGGCGTTGGGCGCGTACGGGCCAGTCGCTGCAGGACCCGTACTAGATGTGGAGGGCTGGGGAGCCGCTGCGGCGAAGGGATTCGCAGCAGGCTGAGCTGGTTGGCCAAACGCAGAGGTAGTCGACTGTGCGGGCTGGCCAAATGGATTTGCTGGTGCAGCAGCGTTGTTCGCTGTACCGCCAAAAACGCTGGTAACAGGAGTGGGGTTACCATCCATAGAGACCTCCGCGGTGGCAGGTTGCTGTGGCTGACCAAAACCGCTGCCAGCAGATGGCTGGCCGCTCAGAGCAGATGGGCCGGTGTTGTTATTTGCGCCGGAGAGGGCCGAAAAGGGACTGGCAGCCGAGGAATTGTTGGTGCTGGTTGTCGCAAAGGCCCCAAATGGAGATGCCGACGAAGCAGAACCGCCAGAACCAAATGGATTGGGTTTGGCGCCGAGCTGTGACGTCTGGCCAAAACCAGTATTTCCAAAAGGATTAGGCTTCTGGCCCAGAGCAGGCGTCTGGCCGAAGCCAGTGCCTGCAGCCTGACCAAGGGAAGAAGGCTGGCCAAAAGGATTGGGCTTCTGGCCCAGGGCAGATGCCTGACCAAAGCCACCTCCGCCGAGCGATGAGGCCTGACCAAAACCGCTGCCACCAAGCGCAGAGGTTTGGCCAAGAGCTGAGGGCTGCCCGAAAGGTGAGGACTGGCCGGGGCCTGACTGTTGCCCGAAGCCTGACGTGCCAGTACTGAATGGGTTGGGCCTCTGACCCAGAGCCGATGGCTGTCCAAACGGATTGCCGGTCGCGGCTGGCTGCGAAAAGGCATTGGGTGCCTGGGGAGATGCAATACCAACAGGACGCTTGCCAACGGCAAATTCTCCGGTGCTTCGAGACGGGTCATTGCTGCACAGATCTTGGCGGTTCGGGTGGTTGTTCCCGGCTTGTTGGATGTAGCTGATGGCGGCGTCTGGGTTGCCGGCCGCAGCCTGTATTTTCTGCTGTGCTTGGGCTTCGAGTTGTTGGATATCGTTCAACTGGTTTTCCTCTTGTCAGCGTCGCGATGTCTGGTGGGCTCGCCCGGTAATCACACAAGACTCACAGCTCCCTGAGGATTGCCTGCTGCGGCTCCCGTCATGAAGTGTAG
This sequence comes from Cryphonectria naterciae, assembly GCA_014850475.1. Classification (NCBI taxonomy): domain Eukaryota; kingdom Fungi; phylum Ascomycota; class Sordariomycetes; order Diaporthales; family Cryphonectriaceae; genus Cryphonectria; species Cryphonectria naterciae. The sequence goes on along the minus strand of JACWST010000138.1, from coordinate 32,555 downwards.
GCGCATCTCCTCAAAGCTCTGTTCGAGCTGCCCTCCCCAAAGCTGCTCGGGCAGATCCCGGCTGGGTGCGTATGCGGACAGAAGCCATGATGGCCGCTCTTCGGTGAGGTCCCTCACTATGGTGTCGCGGTTGAGGTTGTAGGTGTTGCCATCGGATCCGCCTCGAGGGTTGGACAGGACGCTGAAGGGGTTCTGGTTTTGTCTGTTGGTGTTGAGGTGCTCGAACCTGCAATTGGCTAGTACAGAGGTGAGGTTAGCAATGCTCTGGCTCATGCCCTGGTGCCACTGGGTCACGGTCCATTCGAGGATGATGTTCTGGGTGGTGCGGGGTGTGTAGACCGTCATGTCATGGTCTGCCAGGTCCGGGGATAGCGGGTCTGGGAGTTTCGAATTCGACGCTATGAAGACTGGGGATCCTAAATCTATGGCGGTTTCCATGGGCGAGCAAAGGCATGGACCGTCCTCATCCCCCACAACAGGCAGATGAGGTACCGTTGGACTCGGCTCGATCGAACGGGGAGCATCGGACACGTTGTTGGTCGTCTGGGCTGTTTGGGGATGCACGACTGCTGGGGCCGTTACCGCCAAGGGCGCTGTCTCCGCTGAATTGGGTGTCGCCCGCGCTGCCTGCGCCGGAGAAGGCATCATGACGAACAGGGTTGGGCCTCTCCTGACCGGAGGTGCGACTGGCTTGTTGACATGAGAAGGCTGAGCAGTGCGAGCACTGCTCGAGGCCTCCGCAGCAGCAGCACCTTCTTCTGCCTTGGAGGTCTCAGAGACCTGAGCTTTGTGGCCGCCCGAGGCAGAAGAAGGATCTGATATGGGACTGATGGTGGAATCAGAATTGGCGGTGGCAGGCGGCTCCGAGTTGGAGGGTCCGGCCTCGGGCGGCGCGACGTCCTTGCCCTTGCCCTTGGGAGAGTTGCTCTTGGGGGACGGCATCTGGTTGGGCATGTGCAGGCTAATCGGGCCCCTACGGCGGCGCTCGGCAAGCGAGACCATCTCCTCCTCCTCCTCCTCGTCGTCGTCGTCGTGGTGTTGCGTGGTTGCGTGGCGTTGTTGTTATTGTTGTTTAAGGGGGAAGTTATTCGGGGTTCGCAGGTGGTCGTCGCAAAGGAAAAGTTGGTGGCTGGGCGGAGGACCAGAGTCGAGGTATCATTTGCGCACCGCGCGAGGTGCACACAATAGGCAGCGCGTCGAGTAACCCAGCCATTGTGCCAGCGAGAGAAGGGCAAGGAGCGAGATGGAACGAGGAGAAGGAGGAGGAGCGCGCAGCAAAAAAGAACCATAGACACTTACAACCATATCTGCAGTTTCCCTGCTCGTAAAACTTGCAGACCACCATTGCTATTGTGTATTATTGGTTTTTAAGGCGAATAGAACCAGCACCACCAGTCATGATGTGTTGGTTGGTGGGTTGTGGTAGGAGTAAAAAATACGGGGAGAAGAAAAGGTTGGACGTTGAGGTAAAGCTGAGGTAAAGTTGATGCAGTGGTTTGGCTCACGTCGCGTTTAACAAGGCAAGTCAGATTCAAAGCAATCATGCAGCTGGCCGGCAGGCAATTTCAAGATCCCAGGGGTCCTTTGTGCAGGGGGTCCCTTGGAGTGTCCTCAACGAAGCGGGGTCGGGGTGCCTGCCTCCAAAGCAGGAGATTTACTTGCAGTAAAGTAAGTCGGTAATTAATTGTCTCTTGAAGACTTTCATCACCTGCGAGAACTTCTATGGTATGCCGTCCTTTTTTCTCGCAAAGTATTCTTGTTGCCTTGAATTTTTCATCTTGTCTCGATTCGGCACAATTGTACAGCAATCAAACCATGAACAATGGCCTATATCAGAGTGACGAAATGAAGTCATCCCAACAGCAAACGATCCTAATCATCTTCGCCTCAAGAGACAGCAAGCTGGCTTCCATCCTTACCTACGAGCCAGCTAACCATAAATTTTAATGGTTTGAGTCGTGAGAGCATTCTGCAATACATGTATCTCTTTGTCAGAAGTAGCAACATTCAAAGAAGTTGTCACCCTCATAAAATGTCAAAGGAGTCACCCCCCCTCCCCCCGGGGCCCCTCGGGGCCTTTCAAAAACGGGGATAGAAGGAAAACTGCTATCTCAGTCCCAATAACTGCTTAAAATAAATAACATCAAGTTATCATTGAGATAAACATCATCCATCATGTATTTACACAGCTGTTCCCCAGGCTCCACCTCCAGGCGTCATCACAACCACCCTCTCCCCCTTCTCCAGCCCGACGCTTGACTTGCCGCCCATGCTCACAACCTCCTCGCCCCCGCCCTCCGTCTTCCTCACAATCAGGTTCCGCCCCATCTCGCCCGCTCCGCCGCCCTCCATACCAAACGGCCTCCTGCTCCTCCTCTCGCTGAGGATGCTGCACGTCACAGGCACCCGGAACTCAATCTCCCGCACCGTGCCCTCGCCACCATCCCACTTGCCCTTCCCGCCGCTCCCCTTTCTCAGCTCGAAACGGCGCAGTATGCAGGGATACCGCTTCTCAAACACCTCTGGGTCCGTGATGCGGGTGTTGGTCATGTGCACATGGACACCGCTGGCCCCAGCCCAGCCCGGCCCGGCACCCGCGCCACCGGCGATCGTCTCGTAGCAGCCGAACCCTTCCACGTGCTCGCCCGTCACGGGGTCCTTGCCGCCTGTGCCAAAGGTCAGGTTGTTACAGCAGCCCTGGCTCGCCGCACACGCGCCAAAGGCCTTGAGCACCACATCGGTCACGCGCTGCGAGGTGAGCACGTTCCCGCCGACCACGCCGAGGCCCTTGGCGGGGCTCAGGATGCTCTCGGGGGGCACCACGATGTCGATCGGGTTCAGACACCCCTGGTTCAGCGGCACGGACGAGTTGACAAGACTGCGCAGGCAGTAGATGATGGCGGAGTGGGTGATGGCGATGGGCGCGTTGGTGTTTCCCAGCACCTGCGGGCCGGTGCCGGTGAAGTCGAATGTCGCCGAGCCGTCCTCGCGCAGTGTGATGCTGAGCGCGATCGGCGTCCCGTCGTCCATGTAGTCAACAGCCGTCAGCGTCGGCCCGTTGCTGGCCAGCGTGCGCTTGAGGAGCTCACGCACGGCGATCTCCGCTGTCGTCTGGATCGCATACATGTACCTGTGAACCACGTCCAGGCCGAATTCGGCGATGAGCGATCTGATCAGGGTGATGCCCTTCTGGTTGGCTGCGATCTGGGCCTTGAGGTCCGAGATGTTGTCTGCAAGCTTGCGCGTGCCAGAACAGCTCGGGTGCTTGGCGGGCTCGACGAGTAGGAGACGGGTGATTTCTTCCTCGTCGAAGACACCCTGAGATACGAGTTTGGTAGATTCGATAGATGCGCCTTCCTGCCAGAGGGCTGCCGAGTTGGGAGGCATGGACCCAGGCAGGATGCCGCCTATGTCGGCGTGGTGGCCTCTGCTGGCGACGTAGAAGGCCAGCTTGCCCGTAGCATCGAAGACGGGGGTGATGACTGTAATATCAGGGAGGTGGGTTCCACCGCAGGCAGGATGGTTCGACACGAGCACGTCGCCGTCTTTCAGTTTTCCCTCCCAAAGCTGGTGTTGATAGCGAACCGCAAATTGCATTGAGCCAAGATGAACGGGCACGTGGGGCGCGTTGGCAACGAGGCCACCATCAGGGGAGAAAATAGCGCATGAGAAATCAAGGCGCTCTTTGATGTTGGTCGACACGGATGTCTTCTGGAGTGTGCGCCCCATCTGCTCCGCGATGGACATGAAGCGATGGCCGAAGATGGATAGCTGAATCGGTGAGAATTCAGAGCTGGAGGAGGTGACAGTCGGGCGGGACTGGCGGTCGATGACGACGTAGCTCTCGAGGATTGTGGCGATCGAGCTTGGTGTCACGACGATGGTCTGCGTCTTGTCGATGATGAGTGCTGGGCCTGAGATTGTAGACCCGACAGGAAGCGTCTGGAGCTCAAAGGTGGGGGTATCGACCCAGGCACCCTCGGCAAAATACACCTGACTGCTGCTGCTCGGGGCCGGTGTCTTTGCGGCGATACCTTCAGCCGCCTCTAGCTGCGCATATGGGCTCTTCTCGACCTTAGCATGCGCCGCTCCCGTGGCACGGACGCGAACATCGTCGACGATGATAGCCTTGTCAGGGAAATGAAACCCAAACTCACGCTTGTGAGCAATCTCGAACTCGGTCTTAAATTCCCATCCCTCGCCCTTCAAAATCATCAGAGAGCTGCTGGAACCGGTGTACCTCATGTTGAGATAGTAGTCGTGGGAAATGCGCTGATCAGCAAAACCCTGGCTCCTCAGCTCCTCGGACGCCTGCGTCGCCAGGTCGCCCAGCTGCCTGTGGATGGACGGCGCCGTGTCAGGTGTGTATGTCACAGCGGCCGGTCTCTGTACCTCATGCACGACGTCTGCCAGAGACATGCCATATGCGGAGAGGATGGAAGAATATTTGTGGATGATAATTCTTGAGATGCCGAGGACTGAGGCGACGGAGCAGGCATGCTGACCTCCGGCACCGCCAAAACAGGCCAGATGGTGGGCAGATGTCTCGTAGCCGCGAGCTTCGGTCAGTGCGCGGATAGGCCGTGCCATGCCTTCGTTCGCAACCTCAAGGAAGCCTATAGCAACCTCCTCGGCCGAAAAGGGAGAGAGACCTGCGCGCTTGCGGTCCGCATTTATGTCGTCCGTCATGGCTGCGAACTTCTCCGCGGTGATCTCTCGGTTCAGGGGTTCGTTTTCATGTGGGCCAAAGACCTTGGGGAAATATTCAGGCAAGAGACGACCCAGGAAGAGGTTGGCGTCTGTGACTGTGAGTGGGCCACCTTTCCTGTAGCAAGCAGGCCCTGGATGGGCACTTGCGGATTCAGGGCCGACGTTGAAGAGGCCGTTTTTCCAGGTTAATATAGAGCCGCCGCCGGCAGCGACAGTGTGGATGTCGAGCTGCGGGCTCTGCACGCTGATACCCGCGGTCGTCGTCTCAAACACGTGGTCGTACACGCCTGCATACCGCGACACGTCTGTGGAGGTACCACCCATGTCGAACCCGATAATGGGTTTCCTCTCTTCGACATCCCACGAGGTCTGAGCATACCCAACCACGCCACCGGCAGGGCCAGACAAGATAGCCTTCAGACCGCTGAACTTGCGATAATCCACCAGACCGCCATCAGACTGCATGAACTCAATGCGGGTGCCGTCGCTGTTGAACCCGCCAGCGAAATTCGCCTCGATGGACGAGATGTAGTCTCTGATGACTGGGGTCAAATATGCATCGGCCATAGCAGACATACCTCGTGGGACCACATTGATCATGGGCTGGACAGCAGACGACAACGTGACGCTGAATCCCATATCTGTTGCTAGCTGGCCGACCTGGAGCTCGTGTGCAGGGTAGGCGTAGGAGTGGACGAATACGATCGCGATGGATCTGAAGCCCTGCTCCCACAGAGACTGCAGGGATGGCTTGACGGCATCAAGGTCTGGTCTCTGCATGACCCGGATGGTCTCCTCTGTGACGGCAGTAACGAGGTCTGGTTCTTCAGATGTGACGGCGGTCTTGACAGATCTGGGATCCTCGGTGTAGTCTTCCATGGTCACACGCTCGTCCACCTCAACCACCTGCTCATACAGCACCTCTGGTCTTGCCACGGTCAGGTCGAAGATGTCAGGGCGCGACTGATTCCCGATGAAGAGCAGGTCCTTGAATCCCTTTGTAATCAGGAGTGCCGAGCGGGCGCCTTTCCTCTCCAACAGGGCGTTCGTCGCAACAGTCGTGCCCATGCGTATGGACTCAATATGACACAGGTCGAGCGGCTGGCCTCTGGGGTGTGGCTCGCCAGTGGCCAGCTCCAGTATGCGGCGGATACCCTCAGTAGGGGCATCTTGATAGTTGGCTGGGTCGACAGAGAGGAGCTTGAGGATGATGTCGTCCCGGCCTGGTATGGAGGCGTGGACGTCTGTGAACGTGCCGCCGCGGTCGATGGATATGCGGATGCCGAGGGACGTGGCCTCGGGGACAGAGCCCATCTTGATGAGGCTGAGGCTGAGACAAGATGGTTGACAAGGGCTGAGCTGATGAAGGAGGAGGTGGAGGGCGTGTGTGTATGGCAGTCCTGGCTCCCGAGTCCGAGGCTGACAATGTGCTTACTGCATGTTCTTAATACACGATATGGGTAGGGAAAGAAAGGTGGCTTTTCTTCTTGAGAAATCAGAACGCAAAGGGAAGGTTGTGTCGTATTTAGATGGTCTTGTCGAGATTTGAATTGAGAAACAGACTCGCCACTTCTTCTAAAGGTGGAGATGGATTGGAGTGAGGTTCCGAGTGAAGAGGACGTACAAACATACCCAATTTGTCATGGACTCGACATAAAGTCGAATTTCAAACCAAACTCATTAGTAAGGAAAATCACCAGGCGAAGAAGCGGCGAGTATAGCAGAGATGCATTGGTGCGTACAATATCCTCAGACGTCGCACTGGGTCCCCTTCGTTCCTTGCCTCCTCCTTCTCCTCTTCCTCCTCCTGGCCGTCCTCTTTCTTGATGTCCATGCGATTATCGAGGTCCTTTTGACTTCTGGTACCATAGCACCATAGCAAAAACCACTGAGGCAATGTCAGACCCCTGCAGAGAGGGCGTGGGGCGCGTAGGGAGCCGTTCGTGGTAGTTCCAGCGGAGTGGGAATCCGGCGATAAGCTGGGGACGATGCTGTGGGTCCTGATCGGAGTGGGTTTCCTAGCCCTGTTGCGCTAAGGTTGACTGACTTATGTGCCTGCCACACGTGCCTGCTTGCCGGCTGCTGACAGCCGGCAGGAAGATGGAGGGCAATGGAACAGGGGGCTCCTAGCAATACGCTGGAAACAGGTACGTACTCCCTCTCCTCCCCCGCTAAAATCTATCTCCTCCACATGCCACTGTTGATTTCCGTCTCGAAAAAGAACTGGAGCCTTTCGCATGTTGGCATCAGAACACGACCACCAAGGCACCAGCAACCGTCCATTGATTCTTTGAATTTGTGTACTGCCTAATCTGAATGCCACTACATGCTTAAAACGATCTTTGGCCTCGGAGCCAGTATGGCCCCTGTAACGCGAGCCTCCAAGCCCAAGCTCACGCCCGCGCCCGCGTCCGCGCCTGCACCGAGCAAGGCAGACGCGCCCAGCCCGCAGAAAGCAGACATCCCGCTCCAGTCCATCGAGAGCCACAATGGCGTTCAGAAGCACTTTCGGTCGCGCAAGGCCCGCTACAGAAGAAAGAAGCGACAGCAAGCCCTCGCCACCCTCGAAAAGATGGCCAGAGACCTCGAGCAGCCTCTCGCCAAGGCACAGCTGGCTGCCGTCCACGCAGCCATACACGAGCCCAGGACCGCCCGCTCTGGTCGCTCGAGAAAGATCAAGAAACTCGAGGAGCTGGTGCTGACGCAGAAGGGGGAGATCGAGGAGCTCAAGAAACAGATCGGCAGCCCTGCCCAGCAGGACTGAGACTCGTCTCACGAAGCCCAAGACACCAAGCTCGAGACTGGTGACGATCAAGGTGGTCGAGGTAGTCGACGAACAACCAGGAGGGGCGTCGCTTAGTATGCGAGCCTGCTCTTTCCGAGGTGGTTCTGACCTTACTGTGCTGGGCAGCCACACACGCGTATTGCAACAAATATGTACCAACAATTCATGATTATGAGTACGTACTCTTCATCGCAGGCCTTGAAAGCTGGAGGGCGGCATGCAGCTAACAAGGAGTCTGTACCAGCTGATAACGCCTCGCGCCGGCATCCGTGGCCGGCAGCCCTGCCGATCTGACCTAGAACCACAGCCCCTCATTGAGCCGACCTCCGATCGAACAAGGCTATCGATCACAATCAATCCACCACGACTTATGTGTTTTAATATGAAGACGACTTCTGTCTCCAGCCAGATCCGACATCAAATTGTGATAACTACAAAGTGTTCTTCCTAATCACAGCGCGTCAATAACTAATTAGCAACTCGCTGTCTCTCGACTACATTAACATCCCCCATGGCGATCGATCAGACCCTCGACAAGCAATACCCTACGGGACTCTCTGCCCGTCTGGGGGCACGCAACAAGACGTTTACCGACGTGACGGCCGGCGTTGCCCCATCTTACCTCCAAGCAAATTTGATCGTCCTGCCCTCCCGATATGCAAACGACTTTCGTCTGTTGTGTGCCCGCAACCCTGTTCCTTGCCCTCTTGTCGCTGAGTCTGCGACGCCAGGCGATGCAACCTTGTTGCGGTCACATCTCAAAGCACCTGTTCACGCAACAACCTCGGACGCGGAAAAAGGGAATGGCAAAACGCATGTAGATGAGGTGGTGCTGGAGGTTGCCGAGGATATCGACCTGCGCCACGACTTTCCCAAATACAGGCTCTACAAGAATGGACAGACCGATGGTGATGACGTGCTTGACATTGCGTCTGTATGGACGGATGATCATGTCGGGTTTGTGATTGGGTGCTCCTACAGCTTCGAGTCGGCCCTGAACGCTGCCGGCTTGACACCTCGACACCAGATCCAAGGGCGCAATGTGCCCATGTACAGAACCAACGTTCCTCTATGCCCTGCAGGCGTATTCACGGGCGCGACATATGTGGTCTCCATGCGTCCATACAAGGTGCAAGACATTGAGAAAGTCCGCGACATCACTCGCCCGTACGTGGCCACCCATGGTGAGCCCATCGCGTGGGGTTGGGACGGCGCCAAGAAGTTGGGCATTGAGGATATCACACAGGTTCAATGGGGTGACCAGAGTCTGCGGCTGGATGGAAGCGGACAGCCCTTTGACGAGAGTGAGGAGGGGTACGTGCCCGTCTTCTGGGGCTGTGGAGTGACGCCGCAGAATGCGGTTGAGATGGCTGGCCTACAGGGCACAATCATGGCTCACAGCCCAGGCCACATGATTGTGCTGGATGTGAGGGAACATGAGGTCTTTCCCACGGCTGTTGAGAAGATGTAGTTAGGGGAACGGGCATGCTATGACCTCTCTAGGAATAATATCAACGAGACTTGAGACCGAGAAATCTGAACCATTCACGCATGCCCCCCACTGCCCGCTTTCCAATACATCCATGTTCTCTTCCCTGTTTCCCCAATTCGCCTTGAAGCCCTCCTCGTCCATCGTTATCCCCTCTAACCACCGACACACCGGTTCAGGTGTCTCGGCCCGCCGATAACCCATACCCACTCCCGTCCAACCCACCAACTCGGGTCGCATCCGTCTCAGAGACCCACTCTCATCAATCTTTTGAGTCATAAGACACCTACTCCAGCTGAATATTTCAACCAGGCAAGATGGCCGAGCGGTCTAAGGCGCCACGTTCAGGTCCTCAAAACTTGAATCTCTCTTCGTGGTCTCGCAAGAGGCGTGAGTTCGAATCTCACTCTTGTCATTTTGCTGTTTGTTTCCTTTGGGATTTGGTGGTCTATCGGGGTGCTTCTGAGCTTTTTTTTTTTTTTTTTTTTTTTTTGTTTTTTTTTTTTGTTTTTTTTTTTTTTTTTGTTGTTGTTTTTTTTACCCCATTGG
>JACWST010000138.1:0-23012 GCA_014850475.1 Cryphonectria naterciae | reverse complement strand
CCGCAGGGCGACCACCAGACTGTCTTGTGTGGCGTTCGTTTCTTTTTTTGTTTGGTGGGGGTTTAGTGGGGGGTGTGGTGTTTTGTGGGGGTGCTTTTTGTTTTTTTTTTTTTTTTTTTTTTTTTGGGATCTACGAAGGAGAGGCTTTGTGAGTGTGAGATGGTGATTATGTCAGCGGATTGGGCAGAGAGGGTGGCGCTTGAAGCTTGATTGGGATGCGAGCAGTCACCATGTGATGCTGATTACCAATTAAGAGAGCATGAATACAGCTTTACCACCAGCTCGACGCGGGCGAACGAGGCCTCAGTTGAATATCAGGACATCAGTCACACAGAAGCTGCTGGCGATGATCATGAAGACGAGGTCCTGGGTTAGAATTTGACAGATGCAGGAAGAAAATTATTGCTGTGACAGACCAGACCCAGACGCTAACTTTCCAGCCTCGATCATCCTTTCGATGTGATGGACTCCTTAGAATTCAGGCAAAGTAGGGGAGAACCAGCCGATTCGGACACTCGCATGGATAACCTAAACTAGAGCTGGGAATGACTTGGGCAATGCGGTGGTGATCACCACAGGTCTGGATGTTGATATGATGCCCGTTCCGAGAAAGAAAAAGAAAAAGAATGAAAAAGCACTTAGTAGATTATGTTGATCTCTCCGAAGCGCATATCCAGTCTATTGGTGATTACAAAGAAGAAGGAAAAGGGAAAAGGAAAACCACAGGCTAAAAAGGCCATCATGTATATCGTGGGTTCTGATTGGAGAAACAATCGAAGCCTGGCAATTCAATAGACAGCAATAGGATCTAGTGTCTTGAGTCTTCCTAGAAGAAGAAAAGAGTCCACTACTATCGTATTCTTGATATTCAAAGTAAGTACAATGAAAACAACCGTCAAGTAGCTAAGAAATATGTGACAGATCTGCATATTGGGCCATCAAATGTTACAGAACAGGAGGACTATTGCTGCGATGTCTTTGCTTATTATCAAAATATGTTCTCTCTTGCTATAATTACCTATTTAGGTACAGCTCGTGCGTAGCTACTATATTATCGATTTGAACTCAACGCCTACCCACCAGACCACTTCCCTGCGGCTGAAATAGAAATCGGTCCATGCCAAACTCCTTGATCAAGACACTCTCAGCATTCCGATGTCCAATTCTCATAGTCTCGGCGAATTCGGAGAAAGGCTGCCCTACACTCGGGGCCTGGCTCTGGACGAACTTTTCTAGAAGCACAAATTTGCTAGTGATGGTCGACTGCATTCGATCCAGGTGCTTTTTGACGGTTTCTGTACGGATTCCAGCTCCGTCCTGGCTTTGGTACTTCTTCCCAGGATTTGCCAGGCGGTCGCAGGCGAGGATCAGAGAACACAGACCGGCGGCGAGTGCCGTGGATACGGAGCTCCCTGAGATGGTGTCATCGGATTTCAGAAAGGGGATGACGCCGGCTGCCACGTCCTGGCCGCGTAGCATGTAGTTGTACTTTGTCTCGTCCACTTCCCGGAGCAGCTTCCCATGCTCATCGCAGGCCGCGACCACTATGAGCGAAGGCAATGAAGGCCCTTTCCACCCTGCAGGATAGGCGTCGACGATCCTGGAGCCCTCGTCGTGGGTGCTACAGGTCATCACAATGTCCTCTTTCGTCGCTTCTAATAGTTCGGCATGCAGGTCTTTGTCTTCGTCACTAATGACGAAGCTCATGGAGATCACGTCGACACCCTTACTTCTAGCCCATTTAATGGCCTGTCGAAGACGGAGACGGGCACCGGGTTAGCAATACTGAAATAGTCACCAGCGCTGGACATTGAACTCGTGCCTCTCAGGACCCAAGGGGATGCCTGGTCTATCCCAGGAGCCGACGAGAGTGATCACATTTAAGATGAATCGAGGACATACCTTGGTGACCCTCTTGGGCGTTATTCCAAAGGAGTCTTCAGCAACCCTGGCCACGTAGATCTCACAGAATGGGTCGATGGCACAGATCAAGTTCGCCATTTGGGTTCCATGGGGGTTGGATGCGAACTGCCAGGGACTGAGCCTAGAGTCCTCATCCACGAAGGAGCGACCACCCTGAATTCGTGACCAAAGGTTTCTGCTGTCTTCAGGCTGGTCCTCCTCTTCCACTTCAATCGGGCCCCTGCGGATCTCCTTCTGCTTGTAGTTCCCGTCTCGTCGATCTTGGGTCTCGCCCTTGGAGCTCGCCAGCACAAGCTCTTCCTTGATATTGCCGACCGGTATCTCTCCTGAGGCATCGTACGAAACAGGCGAGACGCTCAGTATACCATTGTCAAGGATGGCGACTTTTGTTGGCTGGTATTGGCTATTCTTTGCGGCTTTCCTTTCTTTCACGAGGACTTCGAGATTCGTCAACCATTGCGCGAGCTTTGGTGCCACGCGATAGGCGCTGATGTGAATCGGACAGGGTTAATTGACACTCCAACTTCATTTGGGCGTGAAATAGTTGAGGGTCGAGGCTCTGGGACTTACATCTCACTCAAGTTTGCCAACTTGGGCGTAGGATACCAGGGAACCGATTCGACCTTGCCTACCCGAACTTCAGCAGTCAAAATTTTCTTGTTTCGCAACTCGTTCAGTTTGATGCGAATCTCTTTGGCCAGTTCCCGATAAGATTCAAGAGAGCACGTTTCCTACAAGACTACCTTGTCAGCTTGACTGGAATCTGATACTGCCAGACCAAAGAGGGGTCGCCAAACTTGAATAATCTTTATGTCGAGAGATTCGAGCTATGGCGTGTTTCTGGTCAGCTTTAATCATCGTGGCTCGCTACCTTCTCCGCCGGACGAAATATGAGGGCTCAGTCTGTGATCGTAGCTTGCCTTAGTAAGAGACTTGATCCCTTCTTCACTGAACCAGTGGCTAATCACCGCCCGCTTGCCACTAGAGTATAGGTGCAGTTCTTTGATCCTGTTCTTCACCTTGCGGCTGAAGATAGAGATGGACAGGTCAAGGACCTTCCAGTCGAGGACCTCCACTTCGAACTCATCTACTTTTTTGGCCATTTTCAGGTCGTCGTGGGGGTTGACCAGCCTGTCTGGCACCTTGAGCTTGATGATGGTCCTGACGCCGTTCTTGTACAACCAGTCGAGGATTTTGAAGACTTCGACGTGTTTGCGCTCAAGGTGAGAGCTTTCCTTGAACGTTTCTCTGTCTTCCTCCTTCATGTCCAATGGCGGAAACTCGACATACCGTAGGGTCTTTTCGTAGGAGACCAGCTTACGGCTGGGGTTATTCGAAATCACAGAATCCACGAAGGTCGATATTCGGTAAATCTGCGAATTGAATCGAGAAATGTCGAAGCAAACATCACCAACTGTAAGATCAAGAAAAAGTACCGTTATTATGGGCCACTGAGTGAACAAGCACGTGACGAATCGGCTTGACCACGGAGGGGATTTCGTTGCATTGACCGCAACGGACACTCGATGGCATGCGTCTGAACAAAGAAACCGACGTCCAAGGACTTCTTACATGGTTCTGTGCATGGTTCAGAAAGCGTCAGCAAGGCCGTGTCATCATCGAAATGTGGAATGACATATTGCCCGGTCCGACCTACCATCAGAGTCGTGGAAAATGTCTGACAGCGTCTGCATCTCGACCACATCACGAATCATCTTCGTGACGAGCAGGCCCCGAATTCTTGTCCTTGCACCTGGATGTGAAGCCTCAAGCTCTTCTTTCCATGGGACAAAGTCGCCCGTGCTGGGATCCCAGCTATGGTTGTTGTACCAAAGCGGGAATCTCTTGTGTGCACTACCGGCGGCCGATATTGTCGCCAGGCCTCCTCCTGACAACGCCTGTTCTTCACTCACCGCACAGGAATAGACTGGGTCCTTGAGAAACAGCTCCACGAAGTCGCATTGCCGATACAATACTGCTAGATGGAGCAGACAAGACTGCACCTCCTGGGTCAGGACTCCCTGAGGGATCTCTTTCCAGATTTCCTTCAAACCTCGCTTGATGATGATGTCCACGACTTTGGAGTTGAATTTGCCTGGCATCTTAGCCTTGCATACCAAGCTTTGGGCAATCTTCACGCGAACGTCTTTGGACACGCTGGATCCCTTACGTCTCCGTCCACTGTTTTGACTGTGGGTTGGCTCCGCAATCTTTTCTATAGCCTGGAGGATGGACTCGGGCCCGACGAACTCGTTGACTAGTTGCTTGTATTCGAGGAACTTGTTTACGACCTCAAGCAAGCCAGCGTCCACGGCATTCTCGAAGGATTTGTCTGACTCGGCAATGCGATCGACTTTGAGGAGCTCCTCCAGCGTCTCGAGGGACCCGTGGCTGGCCGTTGTGGCGAGCTGTAATGCCGTCTCCTTGCTTTTTGAATCAGGGTCGGGTTCGCGAACACTCTCCAGCAGTGAGTTGGCCTCCTCGGTGCGGTCGCGTCTGTCGAAGAAGTCAATCGTGTTGGCCAAGTTGCGACCACCGCTGTGATACTTGCTGCTGTTCAAAACCATAGCTGCGATGGCCTTGGCATTCCCACATTTGGCGGCAACGTAGAAGGGCATTGTTTTCACCTCCTTGGTTTTCTCATGCATCTTAGGCAGCTTGCACCGTTTCTTATAGAAGGGGACCTGATCCGTGCGGGGGTTCTCGAAGGCTAGGTATGGCCTCATTTCGATGATCATCTGGCTGATGGCCACTCGAGCTTCGTCGTGGTCGTGGTCCTCCTCGCGGTGGCTGATCTCGACGGCTTCGAGGAGTATGTGCCAGAGGACGCAGTCGTCTATCTTGTGCTCCTCCCATTCTCCTTTCAAAAATAGCTTAACGCCATCCCGCGCCAACTGTCCCTTGTTCTTCATCTGTTCAACAGCAACGTTCACGATCAAGGGTGTCAGCGACTGTAGCGTTTCGGGTCCGTCGTTCATCTTCCATTTTTCATGCAGTGCCTGCCAGGCCTTATTCGCGTGGAACTTTTCTTTGTCCCTCACGGACGACTTGACGTCCTTGGGCCCGACTGCTTTATCGCCCATGGAGTTTATTGCGATGATCCAAAGATAAAAGGCACAAAAATATAGCGAAAGATACACTACTAGGTCATGAAGTGAAGGTGAATAGAATAGTAAGGTAATAACAAATGCAAATCATGGACGAGGTCAAGTAATTCGTGGTCAAAAAGAGACGCTGAACCTCAGAGATATTTAGAACAGTCGACCGCTCAAGTAGAAGGCCCGATACCAAAGGGACAGTGCGAAAATCCCAGAAGCCAGGACCAAGCGGCCATGTATTCACGAGGTACACGGTACCGGAGTATAATCTGGTCTATTATAAGGGGCGTCAGCGTACCAACTTTGGAATCAGACAAGTATAAGAAAGGCTGCTGGAAATTAGTCGGTCTGCGGGCGTCCCATTTTTCTGATCGGTCTGTCACACTTATGGGCTTAATGTAACATTGTGACCTTAATTGGTAATGTTGAGGTCGGCATGGCACTCACCCAGGCAATGATTTTCCGAACTATGCGCGAGCTGAAAACTTGCGCCATGCATGTCAACATTCTCTCGCAATGACATTTAGCGACCACCCCAGGCGACTGGTGGGAATGTTACTTGTGCGCCTTGCTAAGTGGGTCAAAGGAAGAGCCTTGTCAATTTTGGCGAAATACTGAAGACTAAGGGAAAGACTATGCCTCGACGCGAGAGTACAAACTCGCGTTGTCGTAGCTGCAAGAGAAAATAAGAGAAGGAAGAAGAAAATCTTCAAGCAGCGCGGTGGGTAACTGCAGCAAGGGCCTGCTCCATCCTGATTAAGGCCTGCTGTAGCCCGAGAATGATCCGATCCTGGACCGCAATTCGAGCTTCAGCTTGGGCAGTTCGAGCTTCGAGCGACACGAGCCTGCCATAATCAACAGTGGGAGAGAGACTTGTCGGCATGTGCGAGGCACAGAAGAAGCCAGACGACGAAAGCCCAGGAACACAAAACGGGCTGTCCTTGGGTCCTGCCGTCGCTGACGCACCGGAGGTTGCTGCGCTAGCTGAATGCTGCGGGCTTTCAGCCGCACGAGGCGCTGTTACATGATTGGTCGTGGCATCCTCTGGCTCCCAATGCACCTCAATCTTCTTGGAGTCGATCTGACCTGCCGACTGTTCTGGCGCGATCGCTGGGGCAGCCCCGCCGCTCACCATCTCCTCACCCTTCTCCTTCCCCTCCTCTTCCTCTTTCTTCGCAGCAGCGGCTTTGAGCTTGGGCTCCGGAACCTCAAATCGATCCCATGCATTCAGCCAGCTATGGTTCAGGTTTGTGCTGTCGATGGGATCCGACATCAACATGCCAAGGTTGTTCGTGTCAATGGACTGGATGATGTGCTGGCCTTCGGCGTAGCAGTTGTCCTTCTCCCCCGGACTCGGTGTCGCACGCCAGAAGAGGTTGTCGCCGTGATGCAGGAAATCCTTGGCCAGGTTTTTTATCTCTCCGAAAACCCCTGTGTGGGCCGTGAGGCTGAAGTCCACTAGATATGGGTCTGGTGATGGCCTCGAGAGGAGGACGGCGATGCGAAATTCCGGCGTGATACCTTGGCGGTGAAGTTGGTTCTGCACCACTTTCCACATGACGCCGTTGCGCGGCGGATTTTTCTTCTTCAGGTTGAATAGCCCTGTGGAACTGCCCTTGTCGAAATAGATTTGATCCCAGGACTTCTCGTCCTCGACCGTCACTCCGCCCACGAGCTGCAGGCCGGCCGCACCCGCTGTGAGCTTTCCCTCAGGTTTGACGTTGTGCCTTCGCCCCGCCGAGGATGTGTTCCACGTCTCGGGACGGCGAAACGGGCCCCAGGCCTCGACCCTTGGGTCCTCTCCGCCCGGGTCCTTGGATTTGAATCTCAGCTCGACCGTGACAAAGTCCACCTTGCTATTGCGGCTTTTTGCCCCAAAAGCCAACCTGAGCACTACGAGCGTCATCTCGTCGTGCCGTTCCTTGTGTGCCTCGTCTCCAGTGGTCGAACGCCATCCATCAGCCCATACCAGCCGCTCGACGGTGAGGTACTGGTCGCTCTTCTTCTTTCCAAAGATCAGCTGGCCCGAGTCGTTGCCTTTGTATTGGGTCTTGACAGCTCCGTCTCGATGGTCTCCAGGTTGCTTGTACAAGTCTATGTCGGATCGAGGGTCGCCTGGCAACAAATCTTCGATCTCGGCATTATAGATGGCATCTTCGTCATAGTATTCTTGTTCATCTTCGAAATTCAGAAATGCAATGACTTCTGGATCCATGATGTGCCTCTGGTCGTAAGCATCGGGGTTACTTCGTGCTGTTCTAACCAGCTCAACCTTTGCTCGTGATCTTAACCAGGCCACGAGGAGACTCTGGCGGTGAAGTGTCGTATGCGTGATGGAAGTGAGCAGGCAGGACCCTGACTACAAGAGACATGGGATAAATCAAATGGATATCTCTATTTCGCCAGGAGGAGAAGGGGGGTCGCGGGGAGTGGCGGCGGGGTGCTAAGCTGAAAGGAAAGAAAGAAAAAGAAACCAAACGTATACGGGGTAAATGCAGGTGCTACCGTCAACTTACAGGGTATCACGGTACTTGATCACTACGGGATAATTCCTACTGTACCCAATACTGTAAGAAGCCAAGGCAAGGGCTGGCCTAATTAACCTGTAGCTGAGTAAGTACCTACTTGCTGACGTAGCAGTAGTGTACCAGGAACCTCGACGATACTTCCTTCCATGGCTGCCTACAGCAAATAACAAGCATTCCTGCTGCGGGGTTTCTCGAATTAATACCAAGATCCTTCAGCAGCCACGTCCAGGATTACTGATGGCCATTCCGTGTCACCGTGCGAGGGACTGTCCAGTCCCAAGCTGAGGCATTCTCTAATCAATGCGGCTCTGGTCAGGCATGCAAGAGCTTCTCTAGGCTTGGATCACGCATGCGCCAGCCTGGCCCGTTCTCAACAGGCAAGTCGGTGCGTCAAGTCTCTTGCCCCGTGTTTTACTCTTTGCTGATTTCTTTTTTGATTTTTTTTTTTTTTTTTGCTAAGGCAAGCTACGTGTGCGTATTGGGTGGTCAGCTGTCCAAGGCTGTTCCTGCTCAAGTCGCCCTTACTTACACTGCTGCCTTGGGCGCCTCTACCGACAGCACATGAAGCTCTGCAGAATGTCGCCCAAGATGCGGTTCTGGAGGTCTCGTTCCAAAAAAGCCAGGACCAACGAACCGCCGACGCAGCCAAGTCAACCGACAACTCTGAGCTTGTCAGCAACAGCGCCATCCGGGACTCAGCCTGTCGTTCCTGACAGCTCCCCTGACGCGCCAGACACGAGACCCAGCGTCATCAATCAGCCGAACCCGCTCGCGGGGGAAGATGGCATGAATCAAGCTGAACAGACACCTGCCGTGATCCATCCCGTGGTCCTTGAGACCACTCAGAAACTGGATGGAGACGAAGAGGCTCCGGGAGCCATCGAGGCTTCTCCTGTGGTTGTCCACGATACTCAAGACGACCCGCCGCTGGATGTCGCATCTATGGAGTCTGAGGTCACTCAGGAGTCCTCTTCTCTACTTGACAGCTCACCTCCGCTGGCTGCGCAGTTATGGGACAACGCGTACGATAATCTCAAAGACAGGAAGCCTGAGTTGGTGGAGCTGTATGAGAGGACCGTCGCCACCTTGCTTGCGCAAAAAGGCCGCGGCATTGTTTTTCCACGGCGGCCGTCTATAATCACACCATTGCGGGGCAGCCAGCTCCCACGCTGGGACAGACAGAACCTGATGATGAACATGATTAATGTTTGTCTAGACGAGACTGAGCAGGAGACCCACGGCAAGTTCGACGAAGAGAGCGCCATCAAATCCGACAGGGACTCTAGTATTGGGCGCGACAGGGGTAGCAGTGTTGAAAGTGACGAAGAGAGCAATATCGCACTCGATAAGGAAACCAAGGGCGATATCATTATGACGAAGACCCGTTCCCTTAAAAGAATGTTGCGAGCCACATTCCAAGCCTATGCACAGTGTTCTCTTGCCTGGGTAGCTTCGTATCTTGCCATGGAGGTGCGTTACCAACTCCCCTTTGTTTCTAAATCCCGAGCTTACCAGGTTCATCGTCACAGAGATTGCTGCACCCCACCTCTCGACTAATTGCTGCTAACTCAAATCTCGTCTCGCTCATGTCGAGGATGGAATGGTACATGCGACTTCCCGACCTCGTGTTCAAATCTGACGGTGCGAACCCTGCTTCGAGTACAACCGGGGAAGCCATCACCAATCTGTACGAAGCCATTCTCTTGTATGAGATGTCTGTTGCTTGCCCTGCTCGAGAATATACGGAGGAGATGCAAAGTGGATTGAAGCCAACTGAGCTCGACGTGTATGCTGATGAGATCCGGGCTTGCGAAGAAGCACTTGCGGCCAGCTTCGACAGACAGGGCCTGCAGGATCAACTTGGTCAACTGTTGGACACAACTGAAGCCGAGCAGGACGGGCTGCTGTCCTATGCGGAGTCTGAGGTGCACAATCTCAACAAACTTCTGGCCAAACTGCAAGTGGACGAACAATCGTTCCTCGATCTGCAGACTGAGAGGGACCAGATCGTCGGCCTGATCTATGACTGGGCATGCACAACTCCAGAATTCAAGGCGTTCACGGACTGGAGCACCGAAATCAATTGCCGCGTCCTCTGGGTAAATGGTGCTCCTGGTGCCGGCAAGACGATGGTTCTGCAGGGGGCCGTACAGAGGCTATCGGGACACGATGAGGATGTGAGCGACTCAAGCAAATCCAAGAAAGTGGCCTATTACTTCAGCAACACCGACGACTTTGGTCTTGGGGATACTCTTTCCGTTGTGAAGAGCCTCATATTCCACGTGCTCAACAGTCAGCCTTCCCTCCAACATCACCTGAGCTCAAAATTCGACATCACACGCCGGACCCATTTTGAGGAGACGGGCGACTTCTACGCAATGTCGATGGTCTTCTTCAACTTGATACAAGATCCCGCCTTCTCCCCGACATACTTTGTGATTGATATTATTGATCAATTCGTCGATGACAACAGCGTTGACTCAATCTGCCCCGTTCACTGCACAAGTGATCCAAAGGAGAAGCACCAGGTTGATGAACGGAGTGGACTCAATGACTTGCTCGGTCTGATTTCCATGACTTTGGAACTGGCCGATAATAAGACAAGATGGTTGCTATCTCACGATAACAAGGGGCGTGACGTGAGGCTAGCATCTGTGGCGGAGGATATGCAGCTCCATCTCACCATCAACTCGGACTCAAAGGCTGTTCGCGAGATTGCCCATACGTACGCGGTTTCCAAGGTTGCCGAGATTACCAATGAAGCACACTATAGCGAGAAGCTTCGCGAGGACGTAGTGAAGAAGATTCGAGAGGTTTCACCTGGCAACTTCATGTGGTTGGACATGGCTTTGGACAGCGTGAAGGCGTCCACCACACCCTGGAATGCTCCTGAGATCCTCGACGAAGTCAAAGAGGAGTCTCCAAATGTTGAGAACTTGTACGGCTGGGCGAAAAAACAGAGACGGACTCTCAGAGAACGCGACAGAACTTACTGCATGAACATCCTTTCGGCTACGGCTGTGGCGTATCGACCACTCCTCATCTCGGAACTCGTGGACATCATCGACCTGCCACAGGAAGTCAACCTAGCCGTATTTATTGACAAACTCCTACCTTGGTTTCTAACAATACGTAATGGCAGCGTTCGTTTCAGACACCCATCAGGCAAAGATTCTGTTCTACGGGATATGACCAAACAAGAGCTACGATTGAAACACTCCGAGATGACACAGCGATGTTTAAACCTTCTTGAGCGGAATATAGACTGCATGACCCAGTCTGCTTATGAGGGTCAAGACAATACCAGTGGATCTACACCTCATTACGCAACACTATTCTGGGTCAAGCACTTATCTGAGCTGGGCGATGACGATACAGAAGCGATGGAGGCGGCTGATCGTCTCCTCGAGGACAGCTTGATACACTGGCTGGACATTCTCACCTCACAGGGTCTCTTACCGGGAGCTCTAGACCTGATAGCTGGGCTCGATGTTTCATTGACGACCAAGGTACGCGTTCCAAACTTTGGGTTTATCCTGATTTTGATATAGACGCGCCTCGAGGCAGAAGGCGTCAAAGGCTAACAATTCCCGTCATAGACCCGACGCCCCATCATCAAACATGCCAACAGGGTTCTAGAGAAAATCCTCGAAGCCGGGAGGTTTATGCGAGTTCACCAAGCCTGGACTCGCTCCTTTGACACCACGCGCAAAGTCACAGGGTCGGCAGATGCAAGCACTTCCAAGGTCCAGAACAGCCTCTTGTTTCTTCCCAACGATAATCCCTTGAGACGGAGGCTGTTACCGAGATACTTTCCCTGGCTCGTCACGCCACCCAGAACTAAGTCGAATGGCACGCTGGATGGGTGCCTACGCACTATGCAACACCCGGACTGGCTCAGAAGCTGTTGCTTCTCACCTGACGGGCAAGTCGTAGCCACAGCCGCGGATGACGAGCAGGTGCGTCTCTGGGACGTAAAGTCGGGCGAACTACAGCATGTGCTCGACGGCTTTACTGATTACGTCTATGGCGTTGTTATATCGCGCACGGGGCCAAATGGCCACCCCCTTCTGGCTGCCTTCGACGTCAATACCATCATGGTCTGGGATATACTCACAGGCAAGCTTCTACACTCCATTTCCGGAGCCAGCAAGGCGGAGGGAGCGAATGAGACGACCAATACTTCAGAGGACCATGAGAGCGCTACAGTGGTGGATATCACAATCACGGCATCAGGAGACATGCTAGCCGCTGCCGTAGGGAGGGAAATCATGATCTGGAAGATTCCTAGCCTTCAAAAGGTCAACATGCAGCCTGAAGATGACGGCATGGTGAACGGCGTGAGAAGTGTTGAGTTCTCGCCTGACGAGAACCTCCTGGCTTCGACCTCTGCTTCGGGGATAACCATCTGGGATGCAAATACCGGAAAGCCACGTTGCAGACTTCCAGAACGTAAGCCACAGCGCCCTGGGGAAGACACGAACGGCTGGGGCCAGTATGAGGCGCCTAGAGACGGGGAACTTGAGGAGAAGGAGGAGGAGATACAGGAACGAACAGAAGACATCGACGGGCTTGCGTTTTCGCCTGATTCGAAGTTCCTGGCGTCAGGCTCGGACGATAAAACAGCTCGCATTTGGGATCTCAGGACGGGCAAGACATCGGTAACATTGGAATACCATCGAGCTGCGGTCAACAGCGTCTCCTTTTCCTCAGATGGCGCCCGCTTAGCTGTGGGATCGTCTGACCAGATCATCAGTATCTGGAAACAGAGGACGCCTGGAACTTGGGGCAGCAGCGAGACATTGAAACAGCCGTATCAAATTTTGCTTGGGCACGCTTATGCGGTATTCTCGGTGGTCTTCGCGCCCAGGAGCACCATGTTAGCGTCAGGAGGTGCCGATAGAAAACTGCGCATCTGGGACACGGCCATGGTTGAGGGCATGACAAGCGAGGTCCATCCGGAGGAGTCGTCGACGACCGAGCGTGGTGCGGTGCACCAGAAAGAGATCACGTCTGTGGCCTCCTCCGTGGACGGCAACACAATCGCAACGGCCTCGATGGACGGAATCATCTGCCTCTGGGACAGCAGAACGGGTGACCAGTGGCAGCGCACCGGAATTCGAGAGCACGAGCGCGCAATCACGTCGCTGGCGTTCTCGCTAGATAGTAGATACCTGATCTCGACCTCAGCCGACCACGAGGCAATTGTCTGGGAGGTCGTGCCCGCCGAGGAGACTCTGACCTCGAGGCACCGCCTTCGCGGACACGAAGACTGGGTGCGGAGCGCAGCTTTCTCTCCAGTAGAGCAACTTGTGGCGACGGCGTCGGACGACAAGACTATACGGGTCTGGGACATCTTCACCACCAACGCCACCGTAGACGGCACCAACCAGAGTAACGGAAGTCCCGAGAGCCAAGACTCTCACGAGGGAAATGTCGGAGGCGAGGTGCTGGCCGCTGTGTTTGAAGGCCACAGCGACTTCGTCTTTGACGTGGCCTTCTCGCCCAACGGCAAACGCCTGGCATCGGTAAGTGATGACTATCATGTCATGATCTGGAACCTGACCGGCGCCGGAAAGGGGCAAGAGGACAAGAAAAAGCCAGACAAGGACATGTCAGACCCCCGAATCCGCAGGTTTGTGAGGGGGGTAGTGTTCTCTCCCGACGGTACCAAAGTATTCTCGGTCTGCATTGACGGCATGGTCGCTATCTGGAATCCCGATCTGCCAGACAACCAGCAGTGTCTCCTAACGGTGGGAGGGAGCGGCGGCTACACCTTCGAGACGCTGCGCATCGACGAGCGCGACCCGTCCGTCCTGCTGACAGAGATGGGCGCTTGGGATTTTGACATTAGCGAAGCGTCGATTACGAAGGCAGTGGAGGCGGCATCGCAGACGGTGCCTGAAGCGGAGGACATAGAGGACACGGAGGAGGAGGACGACGACGACGAGATACGGCCCACGTCGGCGTCGACGGACTCGCCGCTGCCACCAAGGGATCCGCCCAAGTGGTCTCCCTTTGGCCTTGGCAAGGATCGCTCCTGGATCACGTGGAACAGACGCAACCTGATCTTCTTGCCTGATCGGTTTCGCCCGGGAGATTGGCCCCGTTGCTGCCGGGTACGGGACAGGTGCGTGGTGGTGGGCTGCTACTCCGGCCAGGTTTTGATTTTTAGGTTTTCCGAGGACGAGAGCAGTCTGGAGAAGTTGTTTGCCAGGCGTTGAGGATATTGGGTCTGGGCAGGACTGACGATGGACTGGCTATGTATGTAATTGAAATGGTTGTTAGATAGTTCTAATTTCGTCTCATGCATTGTGTCCTGACTTGGCCTTGATTCAGGATTGTTGATGATAAACTGTCTATCATCATCATTAGAGTGTTTATTCAATAAAAATCTAGCTTCCTATTTGTATAGAAACAGTATTCGTTGTTATAAAAGAGACTTTTGTGATTTAGAGATGGATTCTCCAGTTCATTTGTGCCTCGAGAATCTAGTGTGATCAACTCTTTTTCAAGAAAGACATAGGTTGACTTTTCCTCTGGAATGCTGAGGGAATTATGGCCTGCAGTTCAGTGCTTGATCGACTGTACTATCTGTTCATTTCGACCATAACACTCCAAAACTCTGCGATGAGGCTCGAGAATGGGAAAAGGGGACGAGCTCGGAGAGGTGTCGTAACGAGGCCGTGGGCTGCGTTCCTAATGCCTCGATGCCACCTGCCGCCACTATTTCTTGCCCGAGCTTGTGTCGTGCCTTCCTTTGCTCTGTTCTCATGCAGGCAATGCCGGCAAGAGCTCCGCCCACGATGTCATCATATGTCATCATAAAAGGCAGGACCGAGCGTTGCAAAACGGCAGCAGCAACTCAGATGAATATTTCCCAGCTAGGCAAGCTGACCCTGCGAGACTTGTTCACCTCTCACAAGTGATGTTCTCCAGGCAGGTGTGCTGGCTCTTCTTAGGCGGTCCTCAACACACCTTCAGCAATGATTACTTCTTGATTACTCGTTACAACATCACACATACTTGAATATAGTCCTCTTGACACCTTAAATCTCTTCAGGCACGGCCTCTTTTCCACCTACAAAAATAACTCAGCAAGAATGTACTCTCCACCCGCCATCTTTGCCGACCCAGGCGCGCTTCCAATACACAACGCCTCCACGCCCTGTCCACACAAACGGGGGAAACAGCCCATCCCTAGCTACCTAGGCGACTCTGACAAGAACAAGAAGCACACGAAGTCGTCTCATCCTCGACGAGGGACTCGATCGGTGCCCTACGAGAAAACTGTCGCGGCCAACCAGCCTAGGCAGACCACGACCGTCGGCCACGTGCCTCCTCCTGCCCACCACCCGCCTGACACCATCGCTGTCCCGACCTCCTTCAGGCTCTTTAATCGCGCCCGCATGCCCTGGCACGACCGCCTCTTCCTCGGCACCAAGTGGAAAGACCCACTCTACAACATCAGCTCCAAACGCGCCGACGTCCGCCTGCGGAGTGGACCCAAGGGCCACGAGCCTGTCATTGCCACGCTGCAGCACATGTGCGTCAAGTCCTCCAGCGGTGGCCATGTGACCCTTGCCTGTGATCATGGCCGCATATTGCACCTCCACGAGAGGTACGGCTTCACGGTAGACGTGCCCAACCCTGGCTGTAGTGACAAAAAGGGCACCGGCACTACCAAGAAGAACACGCGGCCTGAGACATTCGAGTGGAGGCACAGCAGGGGCCCGGCGGTGCGGACCCTGGGTCACCGCTCTGGGTATAAGCTCGTGAGGCTGTCAACGGACGCGGGCAGCGCCGGCGGCGAGCTGGCCACGGGAGGTGGCGAGGTGGTCGCGGTGCTGACGACGTACTCGGGGGGTTTCCCTTGGCGCCGGGGGGCACAGTTCAGGTTCCAGGGCAGCGGTGCGCAGGGGGTCCTTGGAGAGCGGTGGCAGCTCCTGGCTGTCATGACTGGCATTGGTATCTGGGATGTAGGTCGGAAAAGGTCCAGATGAGGATGATGCATATTACACCTCGTGGCAGGCTTAGGGCTAATCATCTTTTTGTTTTCTTTCCTTCTCCTATAGATTACTTGATTCTCGCCAGGCCCGTAACTCTTTGTTTTGGATAGTGCTGCTGTTAGACATCTTAAATACCCGTTAGGTTAAAGACATTTCCTCTTCTTCTATATAATATATATAATATACATATATATATGTATGTGTGTGTGTGTGTGCCCCCAGGACACGTATCATAGTACTCTTTCCCTCTCTCCCTCACACAACCGTATAGCTCACCCTCGACTGCCCTTTACTCCTCGAGATCTTGGTCACCTTGGTCCCCCCACACAAATCCGTCGAGTCCACATGCGTACCCCCACAAGGATACACCTCCGCCCCAACAATATTCACCACCCGGAACTTATCCCCCGGCGCCAGCGCCAGCCCTTCCCCGCCGGCAGGAATCAGCCTCTCCAGACCCCGCCGCCGAAATTCGTCCTCGTCCCACCACTCAATCTCCACAGGCAGGGCGGCCGCGATGTAGGCGTCCACTTTCTCCTGGAGCGCGGGCTTCCATTTCCCCTCCAGCAGGCCCGCGAACTCGCAGGCCGCGGCGCCGGGGAAGTGCGAGGCCTTGAGCTCGTCGAAGCCCGGGGTGGAGGCGGCGCAGAGGTGGCGGACGGCGGCGCCCAGGACGTGGCCGGCTGTGTGGAGGCGGGAGTAGAGGTGGCGTTTTTCTTGGTCTATGGACTGGGTGACTTCTTGGCCGGGTTGGAAAATGGGGGGGTGAGAGGGAGGGGCGGCGGTGGTGGTGGTGGTGGTGGTGGTAGTGGTGAAGCGGCCAAAGTGCAAGACCTGCCCGTCCCGCACGGCATCCATGCGGACAGCCAGCACGTCAAACACGGCCCCAGATGGCCCCGTCATCGAGCCCACGTCCGAAGGCTGCCCGCCGCCCTGCGGGTGAAAAATGGTCTTCTCCGTGACGACAATGTGGTGCGCATCGTCATCAGTAGCACCACCGTCGTCCTCGTCACCATCCTTCTTCTTCTTCTTCTTGAACAGCAGCCTGTTGGCCTCTTCGAGGGATGAGAATTTGTGCACGGCCGTCACGATGGTCGGGAGTTTGTAGAGCTTGGCGTCGTGGTGGAAGGCGAGAAAAGTTCGCGCTGCTGCTGTTGTTGTTGACGCCATGGCTGCTGCTGCTGCTGCTGCTCTGATGCCGACGGGCAGCATGAGTAGAAGGGGCTGGAGAAGATGAGGTGATTTCTCAGAAAGAGAGAGAGAGAGAGTGAGAGAGAGTGAGAGAGAGAAGGTGAATGTGCAGGTTTGAGCAAGTTCTTAAGTATTCACTGAAATCGTCATCGTCACCGGCATTTCTATGCGCAGTTGAGCATTGGAATAAGAGATACCGATTAGCTAAGCAGCGGTCTCGGCAGTCGTTGATTGGTGTGTGCGTGCTAACCCAAAAGAGAGAGAACATCTCGACCGGACTACGGCAAACTGGTTGGGTTCATCAGCCTGTTCATAATGAGTGAACTCTGTAACCAAGTCAAGAATCCTCAAGTCATAATGTCCATCATACATACATTATGGCAGGCGCAGCCAAATCCATCATCTCAAAAGAAACATTGCATACAGAAAAGATCGGGTATATTTCATCATCATCCGTCTCCTATCGACACGAGCACCTCTCATTACAGCATCCTTCTCACACTTGTTCCCTCCTCCCTCTCCTCTTCCTTGCCAGAAACTAAAAAGAGAAAAGGAAACAAGGAATAACAAAGAAGTACTGAAGATAATTGGCCACGGAGGAAAGGAACAATAGAAAAGTTTGAAAATCAGATTCGCTCCTCATACCTCCTCTTTGTCTCTTTCTCTCTCTCTTTCACTCACACACTCACACACACCCAAGTCATTATATTTTTTAAAAAGAACCGCTTGGCGGTGGCGTCTTGATCGGGCACGAGTCGCTGCCGTCGACGCCCGCAAAGGAGACATTATTGCCCCACCAGCTGATGGTGACGGTCTTGTACTCAACGGCAAAGAAGATAATGAGGGCGCACAGGGCGATGGCGACCTGGAACGCGGTGGTGAGGGCGAGCGCGTACCGCTGCCACCAGCCCTGGTAGCGTCTCTTGACCCAGTAGTTGAAGAAGAAGGCTGGGTACATACCCGAGAGCAGGTACGAGTTGTTGTATGGCGCCAGGTTGAGGGGCCCGCTCAGGAACACGGGAATGTGGATGTTGCGCACCCAGCTGGTAGGGAACCGCTTGGCCAAGAAGTAGAAGGGCACGGGCAGCAGCGCACCCCACAGGAAGCCGTACAGCATAGGCCCGTAGATACCCTCAGAGAACATGCGCTTGGGGCCCACGACACCCCAGATCACGGAGGCGGTGAAAAAGACAGAGGTACCTTGGATCGGGTCAGCACGGTAGGCGCGGCTGTAGGTCATCATCATCACCCAAGTGAATGATATAAAGAATTATGTTTTGGGGGAGGGGGGGGGGGGGTGCTGCTTACCAGGGCAGGTCATGGAGTCGGCAGCAGCGTCAGTGCAGATATTCTCGATATTGCTGAGCTGCCAGTCGTTCACACCGATGGAGGTGAGCGCACCCCAGATGGTGGCGTACAGCTGGGCCATAAAAACCAGCCTGGGGGGGATCTTGGCGTAGTGGGCCAGCTTGAGGTCCGCCAGGAACTGGATGGACTGGGCCGTCGCGACGTAGCCGAACATCTTGAAGATCATGTTGGCGATAGGCTTGCCGGCCAGCGCGTACCCAGCAATCAGCTCTGCCACCACGTTGAGCGTGATCTCGTTGTTGGTCATGGCCATGATCATGCCCAGCGGGATCTGCAGCGTCAGCGAGAAGGCGATGGCCAGGAAGATACCCCAGACGGGGAAGCCCGTGTCGTAGTAGAGGGTCGAGATGCAGGAAAAGATAAAGGCCACCGCCAGGAGAGCCATGTACCATGACTCGGGGCAGTCGTCGTAGACCGACATCAGGCGGTTGTGCACATCGGTGAACGAGTCGCGCGATCTCTTGAAGTAGTGGCCCTTCTTGAAGCTGTCCTTGACGTTGTTATAGCCGATGACCAGGTCCCTCCAGTTGTACAGGAGCGTGTGGCTTATGGCCGCGGTGTAGGCCGCGAAGAAGAACATGTAGAGGACCGCGTACGAGGCCGACAGGTACGGCGGGCTGTATGCCGCATATGCCTCCTCATCGAGCGTGAACTCGGAAGTGAGCACCCTGCTAATGTCTATATAACAGAATCTCCGTGTCAGTAATGTTATCATTTCTGCCGTTGTGGCGCCTCCCCTCCCCCCCAAAAGTCCTCCTCAGAGCAAAGCGAAAAAGAACCAAGGAAAAAAAAAAAGAAAATACGTACTGTAGGTGTTTGCAGTATTATCGAAGGGGTGAGATGAGTTGATGGGGAAGTAGGCCGAAGAGAAGGCATTCGAGAAGAACACCGGGATGATGATAGCGACCGTGGCGAAGAGCATGCCAAGGGTGAGGTTCACGTAAGAGAAGAATGGGGTGATGATGGGGTCGTAGAGATAGCTCATCATGTTCCACTGGACGCGTTGCGTGTCAGCAATCACAGTCATCCCCCAGTACCGGTCATGGTGGACTTACGTCGAACGTGGGAAGGGGGTTGATGCCCATGCCGCAGATGCTTCCCGTGACGACAGCCAGAGCCACGTTCTGGGGCGAAATCCAGGTCATCCAATTGAAGTACGACAGGGCCTGGAAGATGTAGCCAGGGAACCACTACGCCTACAAGTCAGTAAACAACCCCACCCAAGAGTCACGCGTGCGGACCGAGAAACTTACGTAGTACAGGAACATGGCGCCAAAGCAGTACAGGAAGAACCTGAGACGGCCGATCTTCCAGCCACCGGTCTCGCCCTCGTCAGCACGACCGTTCTCATTGTGCAGAGACTTGTTGATGGCCATCTGCGCAAGGGCGCGAGGCCAGATCATGGATTGTGGGCTATAAGCAACAAGGGAGCCCCAGAAGTCAGTAAACTGCTTTTTGTTTTTCTTCTCGAGAAATAAGACTGAACTCGGGTGGATCAACGCACTATACGAGGAAGCGCCTGGCGAGACCAGCAGTGCCGTAGCCGATGAGCTGGGTGGCCAGGACGATGGTGATCTGCCAACCAGCGCTGTTGACGAGCTTCTGGTCGTTGTAGTACTCGGGCAGGCGCAGGACCTGCAGGATGTAGGTGACGTAGGCGGTACCGTTGAAACCACCAAAGGCGACGTTGGCCATGATGGTGATGAGCATGTGCTCCTTCTGGTTGAAGGGCCCCGGGTTGAGGGTGAAGGAGAGGCGGCCGAGGGGGAAAGTGTAGGTGGGCAGGACCTTGGCCATGAGCAGGCCGCACGGGTAGGCCAGGAACTGGATCAGGTACGAGTAGATGCTGATACCAGGGTAGCGCAGGGAGAAGAACTGGTCGATACCGGTGCCGAGGATGGCGAAGATGGTACCCAGGACCCAGACGCGAAAGGTGTTGACGGGGGTGCTCGGATCGTCGGTCGGGTCGACGACGGCCCTGACCTCTGGGTAGGGGGAGTCATTCTCGGACAGCTGCTTCTGGTAGTGGAACTCGGCGACCAGCTGGCGCGTGGTCTCCTGGTTGGGGTCCGCGTCCTCGCTGTCGAGGGCGTTCTTGGCCCGCTGGAGGAGCTCGTGCGGGAAGTTGTAGTCGAGCTGGTGCTCGGCGTACAGCTCGCGCAGCTGGGCAAACACGTCCTCTACCGTCTCGTCACCCTCCAGCGAGGGAGGGAGCGACGAGCCGTCCACCTTCTCCTCGTCCGACCTGGGCCCAGGGGCGACGCCCTGGACGAAGACGTCCTGCTTCTCAGCCATGCTCTGGTTGATTGTGGCGGTGCTTGGGGGGGGGGCGGTACTGGAGGGGTACGAAACAAGAGAAGGGTAATCAAAAACCAGGTGTCACAAGGCTACCCTCAAGAACAACAAGAAAGAAAGAAAAAAAAGGGTTGGCCTTGAGATACCAATGGTCTAGGAGGGGGAGGAGGGACAAGAGAGAGAGGGAGAGAGGAGGAGGAAAAGGGACGAAGAAGGTGTGTCGCGAGAAAAAAAAGAGAGGTCAGGGTAAGAGCCCGAGGCTGCACCTTGCGTTACGTTGAGAGGTTCATATATTATGAGGAGAAAGCTGGGCGGGGGTCACTGCGACCATTGCAACTTCCCGTCTTCGCCCATAACTTTTTGCGGCAAGGGTCCTAGTCTGGCCCAGGGACCTGGGAAGGACCACACCTGCAGATTGCTGCTAGCCTCAGAAGGTAATAGGAAAGAGACAGAGAAGGGACAGAGAAAAGAGATAGAAGAGGTACAACACTAGGACATGTCCTGATAGACGAGGGCGAGACCCACAGGAGATCCTACAGAAGGCTTCTAGATGCATTTGGGGCTTGCATGCAGACTTGCCACGAGAGGCAAGACGTAACTCTTCTGTTTGTCCCTGCTTCCCTGCTCTCTTCCTCTCTCCTCTTCTTTCCTTTCCTTCTATTATCGTTGATCTCCACCAAGAAGCAGCCTCAGCCAGCAGCTGCTGCAGGAATAAGGCCAAAGATGGTTGCATCCATCACAAAGGGGGGGAGGGGGGGGGCGAGGGAGGGGAACCAAAGACACAGACAGACCAATAAGAAAGGGACTCAGATGCAATAGTCGTATCGCTGTTGTTGTCCTGTTGTTGCCCAGTTGGATCATGCCACACACACACACACACACACACACATCCCCCCTTCGATTTACCAACCCACGTACCAACTGTTCTCTGCTGCCATGTACATGGTACGTACCTCTTCTGGGAGCAATGGCTGATATCACATTTCGGCTATCCAAAAGAGGCTTAGTACAGGTCTCGGTCTACGAGGGGCTCCGCCTACCTGTCACTGGTGGGCTTACGCATGTTTACGATCCACCCTCCGCCTCTCGATTCCAGGGCTAAGACATGAACTGCTATACAAGTAGTAGCGTTACAGTACTAAGATACTTAAGTACTTGAGTACCAGAGTACTTCTAACTCTTGGCCATCCACTGACCGCAACCCAACCACCCCCCTCCCCCTCCACCCTTCTCTGCCGCTCCTATTTGCCGCTGGACACGGACCCTTTGATATATATATATATATATATATATTGTATTGCATCAATGTATATATGTGTCTGGACTTATATACCACCATCAATACTGTCGACTAGGTACGTAGTAACCTTACCTATTCGTGCTATTGCACAATAGCATATATATAAATTAATTACGAGGCATTGATGAATGGCCTGGAAACAAAGCCGTCCGTCAGCCTTACAGGGTTATTTTTCCTGGATCACAGCTATAACGTGCATACAGCCTGAAATCCAGTGCCAGATTCCGTACTATCATTTACACT
This sequence comes from Cryphonectria naterciae, assembly GCA_014850475.1. Taxonomy (NCBI): domain Eukaryota; kingdom Fungi; phylum Ascomycota; class Sordariomycetes; order Diaporthales; family Cryphonectriaceae; genus Cryphonectria; species Cryphonectria naterciae. The sequence goes on along the minus strand of JACWST010000138.1, from coordinate 1,057 downwards.
ATGCACATTTTATGCGTGATCCACCAAAAAGGGGGGGGGGGGCGGGAAAACAGAGAATGATAAGCAATATTGAGCAACAGAACCTCTCCGTATGGATTCTCTCTCTCTTCCCTTCTCCCACCCTCTCTCACCCTCCCTCTCACTCTCGCATACCCTCCTCGGTCGGTTCAGCCGTGCCGCAAAGGACAGAGAAGAGAGAGGGAAAAAACTTTGACCTTCCTAATCAGGAACCAGAAACTCCACGCCCGAGGAGCCCCAAAAGTCCCGACCCAACCACTTGCTCGATACGGTGCCAGTCACGCGCGGCCCCAAAAGACAAAATAACATCATCGAAAAGAGAGCCATTCGCATGCCCACGTTACCATACCACACACTCCACACCACCCACCCACATCCACATCCCAGCTCATCCTTTTTTTTTTCTCTTTTCTTCCTTCCACTCACATTGCAGGGCCCTCCGCTCCCGACCGGGCGGAACACTTGGCTGAATCTGGAATATCATCCCCGAAGGGATCTCTCGCCTAGATAAGGACACAGGAGATGAATAAATTATACCAGCTAGGTATGGAATATCTAGTCGTGCCTAGTCTATGTGGTCTGGGTCGCGGCTTTTGCCACACGCAGCTGGGGGAACCATACATAGTACATACAATACTATGTACTGATCCACCACAAAAACATACCACCAACATGGGGGGGGGGGCACAAGTTCTCACCATTTCACGCCAAGAGTGCGCCAGCGCGCTGTGGCCCCTCCCCATAGCTGCCGAGCATCCTCTTCAATCGACCCAACGGTAAACCTCGGCCCGATCATTGCCAGGGCTGCGTAACCAACACCCATTTCGTAACAGTCATGGCCCCGCAAAGGCCTCCAAGTCAGCTTTGCATTGGGGGAAGAGGGAGAGGGGGAGGAGAGGAGAGGTTGTCTCCGGATAACGAAGGTGATTGTCGTGTGCGTGTTACCAACATCCTCCATGGCCAGTTGCCCTTTTTTTTTTTTTTTTTTTTTTTTTTGTTTTTTTTTTTTTTTTTTTTTTTTTTTTTTTTTTTTTTTTTT
>JACWST010000137.1:0-98412 GCA_014850475.1 Cryphonectria naterciae | reverse complement strand
TTGGAATGAAATTGAAGGGGGGGGGGGAGGAGACAAAAAGGAAAAATTAAAAACCAAAGAAGAGGAGGAGAAAAGAAAAGAAAAAAAAAAAAAAAAAAAAAAGGAAAGTTAGAAAGAAGAAAAAAGGAGGAGGAATGGGAAGAAGAGGAAACCAGCGAGACTAGACCACATGCACACAAGAGACATCCAAGAGGGAGAGACAGAGAGACAGAGAGAGACAGAGAGACAGAGAGAGACAGAGAGACAGAGAGAGAGAGAGAGAGAGATCACGAAACAGTCACGGCAGTCAACAAGATGAAGTCCACCCAACAAGCCCGTCTGAGGTACTTTACATGGTACGACAATCCAGACCAAAAGAATCAATCCTGGGGTTCATATCAGGTTTGGGAATGGAGGGGGAAATGCAATGGCGGGGGAGCCCCAACCCCAAACAAACACATCCCTGGTCTCAGCGCTGTCATTGGAGAGGAGGCGCTCTCGCAGTATAGCCGCGCTGCCGCTGCCGAAACCCAAACAACCCAAGGGCTTCGGCAAACAACGGCAATATGGGCATCATTATGTCTTGACGGAGAATTCACTGGCAGTCTCATGTCTTGGTCGGTGGGACCACAGCCATTGGATGTGAGCATGTTACAATGTCAATCTGTTTTTTCGTGTCCCCCTGTGTGTGGGGTTTTCTCTATATGGTCATGGCCTGCCTTGTGCCTGATGCGTTTCAATGCCGTGTCTACCGGGCCAAACCTGGCCTTGATCCCATTACCGTGACGCCTGCTAGAAAGATGGGGGGGTGGATGGGAGGGAAACGGTACACAAGAAAGAGAGAAGAATCAAGAAGAGAAGAAGGAAAAAAGGAAGAAGAAAAAAGAAGAGAAGAAAAAGACAAAGAAAAAAGAAAGAACAGAGCCTCATGTCTGATTACAGGCAAGGACTCTCTCATGACCACAGAGAGAACCATGAACCATGCATGAGCTGAACTGCGTGGAGAAACCACCAGCACCATTGATTGTGCAATCCCTCCGCCCCCCCCCCCCTCTCCCCCAAAAACCAACAATGCCTAGGACCAGTAACACCTTAAACTCCTCTCCTCCACTCCACCCATGCTTCTATTCTCGTAAAGCATCACTGAGGGGAAAGAAAGAAAAAAAGAAGAAGAAAAAAGAGGGTTCATCTCATATACCCACTCTAAGGTCCAATGTACTCAACCATGACGGTGGCCTGCTTGAGCCCGGCCTCCTCGACCGTCCTATCCAGGTCCTCCAATAGGTCCTTGCCCTGCGGCATCACCTTGAGCTCAAACACGGCCCCCGCCGCCCCTCCGTCGAGTGGTTCTGCCTTGAGCCACTCGTAGATGCGCCGGACAGGATCAGAAACGGCGAACCGCCGGATCACCCTACCGTTGGCGTGCCGGAACTGGATCCTCGTCACGGCGGTTGCATTCTGCTCTGGTTCGACATGCGGCCTATCGGCGGCAATCCTGCCAAAGAGGGAGTCCTCTTCTGCCGCGGGGACGCCCGCCTCCTCCTCCTCCTGCTGCTGCTGCTGCTGCTGCTGCTGCTGCTGCAAAGCCGCTGGTCGTGCATCGGCTGTGGCCTCGTCCTCCTCGACGTCGGCGGCAGCGACGCCCTTGCCCTTGCCCTTGCCCTTGTCCAGCTCGAGAGATTTGGTCAGGGCGTCTGGGTCGTGCACGTTGACGGCAGCAGCTGACGTCTCGCTGCCGTTGGCCGCAAGACTGTTGCGCATGGCCATCTCCAGCATCTCTTCCTCCGTCATGCGGTCCACATCAACCGCCCGCTGTGGTGCCTTCTGCTTCGACACGGGGTTCTTGCTGTTGCGCGCCAGCGAGTAGCGGTCCAGAAACTCGACGAGCTGGGAAAGAAACTCCTGCGCCGAGGGGAAGGGGATGCCTGACCACACCTTGACCTGCTCACCCGTGCGGGGGTCAATAATCGCGACATGTGGGAAGTTGTCCCGGTTCTCCTGGGCGTGGTGCGGGAAGTAAAAGGTGTTGTACTCGGTGGCGCGGGGGTCTTCCTTGCTGTACTGCAGGAATATGAAGCTCTCCTGGACCAGGGCGTTGATGGCGTCGTCCTTCCATATATCTCGGTTCAGGGCCTGACAGTTGAAGTCGTTCATGTCCTGCACGTTGACCAGAATCCACCTCTTGTTTGCCTTGCCTTCTTCCCGCGCGTCGTCCCACGAGAGATGCGACATCAGCTGGTAGGGAGGGCGGAAGAGGTCGGCCAGGCGCCGCGCCCGCTCGCCGCCCCCAGCGCTACCACCAGCTGCCTCGGCGAAGGAAGGAGGCCCGGGTAGCTGCTGGGTGTCGTCCTCCCAGATCGATTGGCCAAAGGGATTGCCCCTCACTGTGTAATCCTGGTTGTCAGCCCGCGTCCTTATCTTGCAGTTACGTGTCACGTCAAATATGAGGTGCCAATCTTTTCTCACATTGTGCCGCGCGGGCTCTCGAGGACATGAAGCCCGGGAGGGCGCTGTAGTCATCCTGGTCCGCGGCGGCAGCGTAGCCGCTGGGGGCTACCAGAGTCTCGGTGGTTCTCGCGATGGGAGCACGCACGCCGTCGGTATCCATGGCGTTCTGGCCGTACATCTCCTCCTGCATGCGACGGGCGATGGCCTCGTCATCGTTCTCCTGGGCGATGCGCTGGATGCGCTCTATAGATTCGAGCTGGTCGCCGCCGTCATCATCTGGTCCGTCAAAGACAACGTCGCCGTCGTCGTCGTCTGAATCTATGGTGATGACGCCAGAGGGGTCTTCTCGGCCGGCAGAGCGCGATGAGGACTGTGGCTGAGCGGCAGGGATGGAAGCAGCACCACCACCACCACCACCACCACCACCAGCCGAGGTCGACGACGTTGCCGCGTTGGTAGAGGCTTGATTGGATAAGGAGTTCGCAATGTCGGGGTTCTCGAAGAACATATTGACCGCGGCCATGACGTCCCCCTCAGTCATACTGAGGCAACCCGCGGCGACAGTGGCATTCTGGTTGGTGAAGGCCATGAACTGGGCCACGGCGTCATCCATCTTGGCGGTCTGTCTGTCTTTCTGTATGTATGTGTATGTTTTGCCCCTTTGGTTTTTGTGTTTTGGAGGGGGTTTTTGTTTTTATTTTTTTTCTTCCCCACTGCGACGACTGGGTTTCAAGTTTGTCCTTCTGGGTGTGTGGCGAGAAAGGGAGGCGACAAATCGGTCGGTCGGTCGAGAGAGGAGAGAAGGGTTACCTGCTCGTTACGTCTCTTTTTTCCTTTCTTCCTTTAGAGGTCGACCCTGTAAACGCGTCGTCGTTGGCAGAAGCTCTGCCCTCTTTCTTTCGGGCCGTGAGAGGCAGACGGGAACAGGAGCGTCTCGGGTGGACACGACGAGGTTTGTGTGGTTTGGGGCGAGACCCTAAGAAAAAGCCAGTCGGGAGTCTTGTTTTATGGTCGCAGGTGCTTGTTCCCCCAAGGTGCGTGTGTGGTCTGTAGCACGGGGTTGCCTTGTCCGTCCTAGAATCGGTGCCGCCCTTTAAGCTGGATGTACTGAGTGACGTATCGATTCGTCCTAGAGAGGAAGAAAACCACTGCTCGACTTGAGATCGAGAGAGAGTGTGTGTGTGGCTGGTCGAGTAGGTGCGGGTGGTCGGGTAGGTGCGGTGAGGAGGAGGAACCAAGCTGCTGTTGTCAAGGAGGGGTTGTTGTTTTTTTAAGGATGGGGAAAGATGAAAATGGATCGGGCATTTGATGTGTTGACTGACCATTTGCGGTCTCGTCTGGTGGCACACTTTAGGTTGTTCCTTGCCAATGGCAATCGCTTTCAGGCGCCGGTGCATGACGCAACCTTAACATTTTAGCCCCGCCAGTGAGCTTCGCCTTTAGTGCGGTGGTACTATGGTAGGTACCTGAGCGTGCTGAGCCCCCGTCTCTCCCTACTGTACACAGACATTTGAAAGTACATTGTAGGTACATAGCAGCACCTAAGAGCAACCTCGCCAGCACCCCCCCGGCACCTTGAGTACCGTGCTGTCAAGTACAAATTACTTTATGCAGGCGGCAGGGTATACGACAACTGCGGGCCCTCCCGTCAAGCCCCTAACAGCACTGACAGTCAGGGCTCCAGTGCTGTAAGGGCTTATTTACAGTGCATCCTACAGCGCATCCTACCACCGCTGGCGTGACACGCCTTGCACGCCCATCTCCCCCCCCCCCCACAAAAGATCCCACGATCATCATAGATGATTCCTAGAATCTTAAAATCTCAAAGAATTCTAAGTAAATAGCGAATAATAAAGAAATGATTATCATAAGAAGACGTCACTCATGAACCAAGTACTGTAGGAGAGACCACGACGACATCAACAGCCGCCGCCGCCGCCTCCTCATTAAAACTCTCCGAGTGCCTCCTTCACGACCTTCTTCACCTCCATCGACCTCTCACCCCCCAGAGCAGTCTCGATCGTCTTCTTCATTTGCTCCTTCGCTCCCTCCGCAGGCCCAAAGACACCTCTCTTGACAGCCTTGGCCAGCGCAAGCGTGGCCTTGGCCCTCGCCAGACGGTGCGACTCGACACCCACGTCAGGCTTGTCCACGTCCAGCATCGCAAAGTATCCCAGCGCAACCTTGTCGCCGCCACTGTCGTCCTTGTGGCCGCTGGCCGTCTTGGACACCTCGTCCATCAGGTCCCCTGCACAGTCATACCAGACTTCCCTCCTGACAGAGTCAAACTTCCTCTTCTCCAGGAACGGCGCCAGCACGTCCAGGATCTCTCTCAGCACGTCCAGCGGTGCCTTGCGCATCATGGGCCGGCTGTAACCCCTCGCGACCGCCTCTGTGGCGTTCAGCACGGTCTTGTAGTCCTGGAGCTCCCTCTCCCTCGCCCTGGCCGCCTCCTTCGCATCTCCCGCCGAGCCAGCACCGTCGGCGTGGGTCATCTCCTCATCGACATAGGCCTCGAGAAAAGGCTGGACGATGCCCACAATGTCCCTCCACAGCCCGCCTTCCAGGTCATCGCGCGCAGCCGCACACTCGCTGAGACACTTGAACGCATGCACCCGGTACGCCTCGTTGTTCCTCTTGGCCTCCCGCAGCACAATCTTCTTCAGCTGCGCCGCCACCGCCCCGTCGCCCTCCCAGAAGGCCTTGGCCTTGGTGTGCACATCCGCCAGGGCGTCGAGCAGCTTCTCCTTGCCCGCGAACGTCTTCAGCGCGAGCGCCCTGTCGAGCGCCGGCCAGAGCTGCCGCAGCTGGCCCACATTAACCGTCGACCCGGTCAGGTCGCCCTGCGCAGCGACAGCCCGGACCGCATCGCCCACCGCCAGCGCGCCCGCGTGCTTGAGGCTCCACTGCGGCGCGTCCAGGCTCCTCGTCACCAGGGCGACAATCTCCGGCACAAACCTCGTTGCCGTGCGCGCGGACCCGGCGTGCGTCTCCCAGACCTCCTTGAACGCCTTGGCCACGTACTCGTCCGTGTCGTGCATGCCCAGGTAGCTAAACGGCAGCAGGCTCCCCTCGAGGGCGCTGAAGTGATCCGGCGAGATCTTGCTCAGGGACACCATCACCGCAGCGACCTTCTCCCGCCTCGCCTCGTCCTCGGCCGAGAAGAACAGCGCGATATACTTGTCCACAAAGTGCTCCTTGGCCTCGCTGGGTGCATGGCGCATGATGTACGCCGCAGCCCGCGCATACCCGCCGCTGACCTCGTCGTTCTTGTCCAGGGCCTGTTTCTCCATAAGCTGCAGGAAACGCGCCGCGTACGGCTGGAAGTCGCTCGTGTGCCGCGTCGCCAGCGTCCCGAGGACCCTTCCGCAGCCGACCTTGGTGGGCATACCGATGGCGCTCTTGATGGTCTCTTCCAGCCCTGCCGCGAGCTGGGGCATCCCCTCGGTGTCCACGTTGCGCAGGCAGTTCTCGATCGCCTCGAAGATGGGGCTCTGGCCCACCATCTGGCTCCGCAGCTTGTCGATCTTGCCGCGGTCGTCCTCCCCGAAACGCTGGTAGTAGTAATTGACCGCGTCTGGCTCAACCGTGCTCAAGAGACCCAGCATGCGGCTCACGATGTGGGCGATGTACGGCTGCAGGGCCTTGCCGCCCGTCTTGGTGATGGTGATGACCGTCGTGATGGCAAAGCTCTTGACCTCCTCGACGCTGCTCTCGATGCCATTGTCAGAGAGCAGGAAGGGGAGGGTGGAGGCCATCATGTCCCGTGCCGAGGCCGACACCCCGCCTTCTTCGAGCTGGCGCGTCAGCGTGTTGGCCATGCTCATGCACAGGCGCATGGCGGACTCGCGGACGGTCGCCTTGACGTCGTCCAGGACCTTCAGGGCCTTGGTCCAGATCTCGCCGTAGTACCTCTCGTATCTCTGGAACGGCCGTCCGCCGATCAGCTCCGTGATCGCTGCGCAGCTTGCCTGGCGGACCCGCCACTCCTTGCTGTGGATGGACTTGAGCAGGTCGACCATGATGGCATCAAAGTTTCTCTCGACCACGGCATTCGAGTCCCTGACGAGTGCCTTCCAGATGTCGTTCATAGACCGCTGGACGTTGGGGTTCGGGTCAAAGCGGTACCTGTACAGCTTCGGGTACAGCTTCGGGTCGACCGCCGTCCCGGAGAGGAGATTGCTCAGCCCAAACTTGCCAAAGGCAGACCGTGTAGACCACGTCGCCGCGTTGGACGCGAGGGACATGAACTTGTAGACCAGTGTCTGGTCGCCCACCTCGTTGGCCAGGTTCACAATGTCCTTGTACGAGGTGACCGACTTGCCCTCGCCCGTCGGCAGGGCGCCGGCCTCGAACAACTCCGTCTCCTCCTCGACCTTGAGCTGTGTGCCCGAGCCCGTGAACGCGCCCACGAGATCCTTGACCAGGTCCTCCCTGAGCGCCTTGGTTCCCTTCTCGTAGACCAGCGCGAGACCGCGGGAGGCCGTCTCCTGGACCAGCTCGTCGCGGGCGCTGAGGAGCCGCATGAAGGCGACCTGGCACTCGCGCAGCCGGGACTGGACGTCGGATAGGTGCGAGCAGTACCGGATGATGGAGAAGAGCCAGATGCCAGACGCCTTGAGCAGCGATGGCTTCGTGGTCTTGCAGTCTGCCAGGATCTTGTCCAGGGCCTGCTTCATCTTCTCCGGACGCAAGCCCACGCGGTAGTCGCCCCACGTAGACTCAACGTCGGCCGTCAGCTCGACGATATCCGAGTCCCAGCGCACCACTGTCGCGGTGATGGCCTCGCCGATGGTGAAGTGCACCTCGGGCTGCCTGAGCTCGTGCAGCTCGTAGAGCTTCGAGAGCACGGTGTCCACCTCGGCACTGCCATCGTTCCAACCGATGGTCAGCCGCCCGAGGGCCGTAATGGCGCGCTCATTCCCCTTCTTGCACAGTGGCACCAGCAGGTCCAGCTCCGTGTCGATGGGCTTCTTCTCGTTGATAAAAGACGCCGTCCACAGCTGTGCCTTGACCGTGAGGATGACCTCTTGAAAGGACGCCGGTGCGCTCTGCAGATCCTTGACAGGGGGCATCCAGACCTCGGGCCAGATCCTCAGGGTGTTGGGTGCGTCCTTGCCCCTGAGGAACGACTGCTTCATGCTCTCTACTTCGGCTGCGGCTTGCTTGGCGATGTCCTGTCCCGAGTCAGTCCTCCTCCTCTTGCGCGGAGGTGGATCCAGCGAGCTCACCTCTGAATCATCCCGCCAGCGCGGCGGGGCCACGAACCGGTGAGGATAGTACCTGCCCCTGGACCACAGGTGGCCCAGCGCAAGGAAGGCGCCCTCGACAGCATTCATCTCTGAGCCGACGGCCGTCTTCCAGCGCCTAGCCCGCTCGAGCAGGACGTGGTGCATGACGTTGAGCATGTCCATGGGCACCACGGGGTGCGCGCCCAGTATGCCGATGGCGCGCGCAGCGAGGGCCCTCACCTCCTTGTTGTTCGACTGGAGCACGGCCAGGAGCCTGTGGAGCCCCTTTATGGCGAACGGCGCCAGCACGCCGATGGTACACAGCGAGGCCACGTCGACAAAAGCCCTGGCACACTCTTCGGTCGACCTCGCGTCTTCCTTGATGCCGTCGAAGGCAGCCTCCAGCAGGTCCGTCAGCGAGGTCCCCTGTACGGCACCGAGATATACCTCGATTTCGGACCTCGTCTGCCGGTCGGTCTGCACCAGGGTCTCGAGCTGTCTCTCCCAGTCAGGCCCGAACCTGAACGTCTTGCTCAGCGCCGCCACGAACAGCATCTTCTTGCAATAGGCCACGGCCGTCGGATATGCGCCCTCTGACAGGTCCACGAAGTTGACATGAACGCCAGGGACGATCTTCGGAGGCCGGGGGCCGCGTGCGATCGTGTCTCGGAAGATAAGTTGCGTCAGGGCCTGCCAGTTTGGAATCGGTTGGTAGCGCTGGTCGTTGTTGAGGCGGTACCACCACGGGTCAAGGCCCTTGAGTCCCTCCTCTATGACCTCGGTTCGCTCGTCGTCGCGCCCTGCGACCGCGACGATGTTCATCCAGCGCCCCAGTGGGTCGCCGAGGGGCAGGCATTGGTTCGCAAGTTTCGTGGCGGCATGGCGGGTGCTGCGGACGGCATCGCCGCCGTCTTGGAGAAACATGTAGACGGTGAGCACGGCGCGGAGCTCAAAGAGCTCCGTATCATCGACGGGCCTGTAGATCGAGGCCATGCTCGACAGGGCGCCTTCGATATTGACCACCACATCCGTTGTCGGGTCCTCAGAGAGGGATCGGAGCAGCCACGCGATGAGATAGAGCTGCCTTTTCGAGGCCAGTGGGCCGTTCCTGCCCAGCAACCCGACCGTCTCGAAGGCCCTCGCACGCAAGACGTCGTCATCGTGCGTATTTGTCGCCTGCTTGTCCAGTCTGGGCTTCGGCCACCCCAGCTCCAGCGTGATGAATCTCTTCATCATCTCGACCAGCACACGCGCGACGGAGAATTCGCCCCGTCCGGGCCCGATGCGTGCCAGCCAGTTGAGGTACGCAAAGAGGGCCCTGTGGATCTTTGCCAGCTGGAGGCCATCGGGTCTTGACTCGTCCGTAGCAGGACCAGCAGCAGCAGGACCAGCATCGGAACCAGCATCAGAGCCAGCATCAGGACCAGCATCAGGACCAGCACCAACACCAAAACCAGTACCAGCATCAGGACCACGGTCAGCATCAAAACCAGCATCAGTACCACCAACACCAACACCAACATCAACATCAGCATCAACATCAACATCAACATCAGCATCAGCATCAGCATCAGGAATAGGATAAGAATATGCAGCCGCATAATAAGCATATGCATCACCATGAGCGGCACGAGCGGCACGAGCGGCTTCGGCATATGCACTGTGAGCATATGCAGCAAACCCGTAGACCTCAGTATCCGGTTCGTCAAGAAGGACACTATCACCGAGATCTCGCCTCATCAGTGCGAGGATTTGGTCTGTGAACGTGTCGTCCGTGGCCACGGCCGATCTCGACAGCAGGTTGAGGATGCGTACCCGATACGGCGGCGGCAGACACGCATGTCTCTCAAACAGGGTGTGGATCCGCGCCTTGTCCTCCAGGCTGGCCTTGCTCCGCATCAACATGGCCTCGCCCACCCCGTTGAGCCTGTAGTCGGCGCTGCTGGCCGCATACACAGCCGGCAGGAAGCGCTCGTCATCCGTGAAGGCGCCGCTCTCCAGCAGCCTGACGGCACGGATCCTCGTGCCGGACAGGTCCAGGCCGCCGATGCCCGTCGCGTTCCACGTCTCTGTGGGCTTGCCCAGGGTGAGGAACGTGACCTCGGCCTCGGTCAGGCCGGGGGAGCTCTGGTCCTCCCTGGGGACGAGCAGGAGGAGGTGGCCGAGCTTCTCTGCCACGAAGGCGGCATCCTCGGGATCCTTCAGGCCGAGGTCTCTGCGGAAGGCCTCGTCGTCCTTGCTGCCCCGCGGGGGGACGACAATGTCCTTGAGCACGTGCAGGAACAGGTTGAACCTGGCGCCCACGGCGCGCCCCTCATCAGTCGCGATGCCCCCCACGAGCAGCTCCACGAGTGCCCTCCTCTGCGCAGGCTTGATCCTCTCGATGCTGTGCTGCATGAAGGTGACGTCCAGCTGCCTGATGACCGGGTGGGTGTTCTTCATGTACTGCTCCAGCAGGCTGGCCACCGGCAATACCACGTCGGGCGACTTGATAAAGGTCTTGAGGCGGTTGGCGGCCAACACGACCTTCTGCCGAACAGACGCATGCTCGCTGCCAGCCTTGAGCAGGAGTGGTGCCAGGTAGGTCTTGAGCAGGGCAGTGAGCTTAGGTCCGTGGTTGGCGACGTTGAGGATGCGCAGGTTGACCTTGTCGACGAGATCAATCTCGCGCTGCTCAGTAGAGGTCATGGCGATAGCTTGTGTGCGTGAGTGTCATAAGTGGGGGCGGGGGGGGGGAGGGCGGTAAAAGGTTCACTATGGTGGGGAGAGAAAGAGGTAGAGAGCTTAGGGAAGGAGAAAAGAGAGAGGGAGAGCGAAAGAGGGTGATCGGAGTGTGTGTGTGTGTGTGTGTGTGTGTGTGTGTGTGTGAGAGAGAGAGAGAGGGAGAGATATCGTGTACGTTGAGGGGTTGGTTGCTTGGTTGGTGGAGGAGTGGACGAGGATGGTGCGTCGTCGATGATGGAAGACTGATGATGATGATGATGAGAAATGGCAGGAGCGCTTGAGTAGCTCGAGATGCGCGCCCTTGCCAGCTTGCCAAGAAGAAGAAAAATAAAGAGAAGGTTCCAGAGAGTTAAGGAGAAAGAAGAGAAAAACAAGGAGCAGAAAGGAATCTCGTCCCTGTCATGAACGAGAGGAAGAAATGGTTCGTTACTTTAGCACAAGACGAGAGCATCTTGGGTCGCAAGAGACGTGCTTCTTCTGCCTTTTAAAAGGGAAAACCAGACAGCAACTTTGTTCACGCGGCCTCGTTTCCCAGTTGGGCTGGCCGTGCATATGGATTGATGCAGTGTCACCACATCCCGTCAAAGGTACAGTACTAACACTGGCCCCGCAGATTGGGCCCTGGGATTGTTAGCCATGTTCCCGCCCATCCCGCCCTCCCCCACGTACCAACGGCCAACCAGCCAACCAAGCATCGACGTTACAAATTGACAAAAGCAATCATCACATTTCCCCCAACAAATTAAATCAGAGAGGCTGGATCATTTTTCCTCGTAGGGTGTGATACTCTGCAGAGATCTGCGCTTTATTGCTTTTATCTCTTTCACTAGTCCTCCCCCTTCCGATACATTCACACACTACCGCTCTCACCAGTCGATATCAAGGCAAAAACATCACGGACCAGCAACCATCAGCCGTGCCTGCAGGTTCCCTCCCCTCCCTCCCTGCCCCTGGTGTGCTCTACTTTTGAGATTGAAAGAACAAAGATGCACTTGATTTATATGTGTATATATATATGCATGCTTGCCCACTAGGTTATACATGGTATTGCTACCCTGAGGGTGCAGAGATGACCACCCCCGCTGACGCCCTCCATGACAGTCTGTCTACCTTGCCCACAGCCGTTGCCGCCCTGATGCAAGATGCCATCCCTTTTTGTTTGTTTGTTTTTTTCTTATTTTTGTTTTTTCTTTATGGTCCGTAATCAATCTCGATTTCCCCCCCCCCCCCTTTCTCCTCGCCAACCTTCGCTAGATATCCTCTCCTCCACGTATTCTGATCATCGTCTGTGTGTGTTGTGTTGTGTTGTGTGTTGTGTGTTGTGTGTAGTATGTGTGGTTGTAGGTGTGGGTGTGGGTGTGGGTGTGTAGATGTATCTCTCTCTCTCTCTCTCTCTCTCTCTCTCTTTCATCTCCCTCTACGACTTCTCCATCTTCTCCAGGATGGCCTTGGTGAACTCGTGCGTCGAGTTGACACCACCCATGTCGCGGGTGCGTACCTTGCCGTCGGCAATAACGGCATATATGGCCTTGGAAATCCTGTTGGCGTGGTCGTCGAGGCCGAGGTGGCGGAGGAGCATGCTGCCGGACAGGATCAGGGCGCTGGGGTTGGCCTGGTCCTTGCCCTGGATGTCGAGGCCGACGTGGCGGCAGCCGGGCTCGAAGACAGCGACGTCGCGGCCCATGTTGCAGCCGGGCACGATCCCCGGGCCGCCCACCAGCGCCGCACCAATGTTGGACAGGATGCCGCCGTACAGGTTGGGCATGACCATGACGTCGAACTGCTGCGGCCTGGAGACGCACTGCATGGAGGCGTTGTCGACGATCATGTCGTTGGCCTCGATGGTGGGGTACTCGGCCGCCGTCTTCTGGAAGGTGGTGCGGAACAGGCCGTCGGCCAGCTTCATGATGTTGGCCTTGTGGATGCACGTCACCTTCTTGCGGTTGTTGGCCAGGGCGAAGCTGAAGGCGAACTTGGCGATGCGCTCCGACTTGGCGCGCGTAATAATCTTGAGCGACTCGACCACGCCCTTGACCGACTGGTGCTCGAGGCCCGAGTACTCACCCTCGGTGTTCTCGCGGATGATGCACATGTCGACGTTCTTGTGGCGCGTCTCGTAGCCGGGCACGTTCTTGATCAGGGAGATGGAGGCGTAGATGTCGAGCTCCTGGCGCATGGCCACGTTGAAGGACTTGTGCCCGGAGCGCTCGAGAGGCGTGTGCAGGATTCCCTTCAGGCCCAGCTTGTTGCGGCGCAGCGATGCCACGGCCTCCTTGAACATGTCCTCAGTCGACCTGGTGCTCGTGCCGCTGTCGATACCGGTGACGTCGAGCTGCTCCCACTCGATGGGAACATTGTCGGCCTTGAAGAGCGTCTTGACGCTCTCTGCAACCTCGGAGCCGATACCATCACCGGGGATGAGGGTGACGGTGTACTTGCCGCCGTACTTGGCAGGCTTGAAGATATCGCGCTGGACGGTCGCGTAGGATCGGGCGGCGATCGATGGCTGCTGCTGTTGCTGGGCGGCGGCGCGCAGGAGGCTCTGTGTTGCAAGACCCCATCTCGTCAGCCTCTCTCATGTCCTCGCCTCACACATGCATACAACACACGACCGTCACCTCCACGGAGAACTGGAGAGACTTACCGTAGCCGTCCTTGTCGAGTTTCTAGACAGCATCTTGCCGGGACTCTGGAGGAGGGAAAATGGGGATCCGGAGTGGAGATTTCTTTGTAGGGACAAAAAATAAAAGGAAGAAGAAGACACGAGGCTAAGATTTGCAAATTCGGTCGTCAAGTCGTCCAGGAAGCTGCCCAACAGCACGGCGCCGACAAAAGAAAATCTGGTTCTATGTGAAGATGGGGGTGGTGGTCTGAGTCTCAAGTCAGAAGAGGGAGAGAGAGGAAAACCAAGCTTTGACTGCCTGCAAATAGCGCAGCGGAAAACAAATTCATTGATAGAGCTATCGCTTCTTCGCTCCGTCTCGGCCGCGGTTACTGGTGTGGTCAACCAGGGCCCCACCAGATTTCGGAGCTTGTCGGTTTAAATGCTTGGCCCGCTCGCTTCAAGCTCGGCTCAGCGGCGCTGGGGGGTTGTTGCCCTGGGGGGCTCCAGTGGGTGGGGGAGGGGGCAAAGCACTGAAAGCCTGCCGGCAGGCGGGGCGTGTCAGGGAGCTTTCAGGGTACGGCAAGGTACTGCTGTGTGCACGGCGGGCACTGACACCTGGGGGGGAGGAAGATGAATCTTCCAAGGTTAAAAATAAATAAATAAAAATGAAGAAGAATGAAGAAAAGGGCACTATCATCGATCCACCTATTATGGGTGCACTTTTGTTACCCACATGTGCCATTTTCCCACAAAACTGCTGACCTTGTTTTTTTCTGAGCACGGCTTCTTGGAATTATGAGGCGCAGTATTCAAGTATATATCACAATTTCGAGTTGTTGTTTATTTCAATTCCTTTCTCAATTACCTGACTTCATCATCACAAACTGGACTTGAGGTGTGCGGTCCACTTGCCAAAGTCTGTCTGCAGGTGGGCTTTCAAGCAACGAGACCGTCATCAAGAGAACAGTTCCCCCCTGACGGTTCGCGGTATCTAAATCTGGAGTCCACCGTCCCAGCACCGACGCACCATCACCACCTTCTTTTTATTACATCTCTCTCTTTGCCAGTAGAGAGCGAGATCTCCTTCTTGCTTATTTGCTTGATGATCCGCTGCTTGGATACATCCAATAGAATATTTTCTCCGAATATCCAGTATACCAACTAGTCTTGTTTGCGTGAAAGGCGACCTAAGAGTACAGGAGAACGCGATCCAAAGTCTCGAGAGGGTGAGAGGAATCCTTTCTCCCCCTTTTAGAGTACTTAAACAAGTCCATAAAATGCGGAACCATGATTAGCGAGGGCAGAAATCTCATCAGTGAAGCATAGTTCGGCATTCAAAGGACCTAACGTCAGTCGCAGCTTGCAAAAGACGCAGTACTACCACCTAAGATAGCCCACCGCAGACAGAAACCTCTCACTACTTAAAAGCAAGCTCCCGCATACCACAGAACTGGGGCTTGTTGCTGTGTGCAGAACAGATCCCGATCCCATGGGAGGGTCGCAAGCAGCATAGCAGAAGAGATACCAATGCGGTGTTGCGCCAAACCGAAAACCGAAACAAACTTAGAAGGGAAAAATAAAATCAATTCTCAAAAGAGTGACATTCCGAAAGCCGACCATGATTCATCCACTCATTCTGATATTGCCCGCTCACTAGAGTTTGTGCTGTTTGCGGTCGAGGAATTAATGATGTACTGAGCCGTTCGGAGGGAGAGAAGGTATAAACGCGAGGCCAAGTCGAAGTCAAAGTCGAAGACGCAGAGAGTCGCCGCTTGAGAAAGCTAAATCGTGATGTTGAGCGCCGGCGGAAGAAAGAAAACTGTCCGAGACCAATGATAGGCATCTCAGAAACCAACGCGACGAAGCATCCCCAAGCAGAACGCAAACCGCAGACCGCAGAAAAAAGACCGTGAACAAGGAGTGTAGAGACTCCGGATATCATGATAACTTTTCCTGCCGTTAACTCCACGCGCCTCAACACCATGTAGATGCGACAAAAGGCACTGGCAGGGACTTCGGGGTGGCGATTACTAAAAGAAAGAGAAGTGTGTATGTTAGACATTCGCCAATTTGGAAAGAAAAAAAATACAGAAAACGGGTGTGGAGGATGAGAACGAGAGATTGCGCAAAATCAGGGCGAGCTCAACAAACGTACCGCCATAGGAGGAGGCGGAGGGTTGCCGCCGAAGCCACCGCCGAAGTGATGAGGGCCGTAGGGACCCGGGGGACCACCACCGTAGTGGGGGGGGGGAGGGGCAGGACGGTATGGAGTACCCACGCCAGAATTGTTCTGAGAACGTCCCCAAGACAGGCGGACACGGGAGTTGCCAATCGGATAGCCCTGCATCTGATTGATTGCCATCTCGGCAGCGTGGCGGTGAACGAACTGGACAAAGCCACAGCCCTTGCCAGGGGGGATCTTGACATATGTGATCTCGCCGAAGCCCTGGAAAAAGGAGCGGAGCTCGTCCTCGGTCACGTAGCCCGAGAGTCCGCCGACAAAGACGGTCGTGTTGTTGGGGTCGGTGAACTGGTTCATCTGCCCAGTCGGCTGCATCTGTCCGTAGCCGTTGTTGGGGTAGAAGGGAGCGGGGGGCTGTTGCATGCCCCAGCCGACCGGCTGCATAGGGTTGCCCATCATAGGACCGCCGTGACCTCCGCCGTTTCCGTAAGGGTGCTGCTGGTTCCGACTGTGAGGACTTCATAGTTAGCCTGGTGTGGTCTAGCAGGAGTGGGCGGACAAAGAATACCGCTGCTTAGGCGTGGCGGTGCTGATCCGCATAGGTCGGTTACCGCAGTATACGCCCTGCATTTCCATCAGAGCACGCTGTTGGTCGCCCTCATCGGAGAAGCGGACAAAGCCATAACCGCGAGATTGGCCGGTGTTGGCATCGGTCATGATCTTGGCGCTCTTGCACGAGGGGAAGCGCGCCTGGAACAGAGAGACCAGGACGTACTCCGTCACCTCAGGACCAAGGTCACCGACGAAGATGGAGAACTCGGGGCCGCGGTCGTCACTATTCACATATCAGAAGTCAGAGGCGGAGCCAAGAGGGGGGAACTAGAACAAAAAAAAACGCACCGTCGGTCCACGAGACCACCGCCAGAGGCCCAGTTGAGCTTGAAGTGTTTGCCGTTCGAGCCGGGGATGGGGGTTCCAGTCAGAGACAAAGCCTTGTTAGCGGCCTCGGGTCCGGGAAACTCGACAAAACAGTAGCCAGCGTTGCTGCAGAAAGTCAGTATTGCGGGGTCAACAAGCTTGGAAAAACCGGGCGGCGACTGGTTTTTAAGAAAGAATGAACACAAGGAAGCGAAAAATCATCCCCTAGCCGGCAGAAGGCAGAGTATAAATCCCCCCAAGTTCCCATAGCCAGACGAGGCTTGTGGACAGTGTTTGAATGAATGTGCAGAGACTGCCGAAGGCAATGGCCAAGGTGACGACACAGGCGTCGACTCGGATTGCAATGGTGCGAGCGCGGGGCTGAGGTTATGGGGCAGAGAAGGAGCGAGGCAGGGAAATAAGCGCCAAAGTTCTGGTTTCCAGACAGGCTTTGCGATTCCATACGCCTTTTCTTCTAAGAGGCAAGAGTTTGCGTTGAGAAGGAGGAGGCCGAGTTTTTACACATACCCGGAGTTGCGATCACGGATGATCTTCACGTTGACGATATCGCCGGTCTGATTCTGGAAGAGGGACTTCACGAAAGACTCGTCCATCCAGGTGTCGAGGTCGCCCATCCTAGCAAAATGGTGTCAGGGAAATCTCCCAAGGAGCCTGGAAGGAGGACCCCACTTACCAGAGAGTACGAGCTGCCTCGTTGGAGACAGGCTGGCCGGCAGGTGCAGCAGGCAGCTGGTTGTCCATACCATTGCCGCCGCCATTCGAGTCAAAGCCACCGTTGGTAGGGAAAGACATCGTGGCTAGAGAGCGTTAGACACAGAAATGAGCTAATCAAGTCAAAGAACGGGTGTCCAAAATGCCAGAAAGTTGTGAGAAAGGTGGCGGCTGGAGGGCAAACGAACAAGTACGCTGAAGGGACAGAAAATGCAGCAGAAAGAGAATGCAGGTCACGCAAGGACGAAGTGCAACGGTTTGCGAACCAACGGACGCAAAGCAAAAGCGTCTTGAAAGATGCTTGCGGCTGTTTATTTTTGTTGGGAGGAGAAAGAGAAGTGGGAAGCATCTGCGGGGGAAACGAGGGGCTGGGTTTTCATTCTGTGCAGCTCTGTACACAGGTCGAATCTCCCTGAGAGCCTTACAGACGGCAGAAGGAGAGTGACTCGTCCATGCTAGTCCAATTGAGCAGTCAGAGGATTCGATGTCCAAGATGAATATCGAAACATCACTGATGAATCCCTGACAAACCATGTGTGTGTAGCCACCACAAAAGCCTGCGAAAGCTTGGGCTCAGACAACTGCACTGAAAGGCCCTAACCTCATCCTGTACTGTCCAGAATTTGGAGCTACCATGCAGGGCTTGAAGGCCTCGGCACAGAACACTTGACTGGCCATGAACATCTTCGCAAAGCATCATACATGGGCAAATATCACGGATCAACTGGGTAATGACGAACTATCATTGCCCTTTTGAGAGTCAGTGTTGACTTGTGCTGCTGCTCAGGGTAAGAGCGACACCTTCGACGAAATCTTCATTGACAGCTTAGACAACATCAAGAAGGGTCGACGTATCAAAGCAATGAAGCTTCATAGAAATCAACAAAAGGGTTCTGAGTCACAGTGATGGCTCCTCAGATAACCCCAATTGACTGGAAAGCTCGGCAAGGACAGAACCCGAAGAGCCTCAAGTGACAACAACAGTCTTGGAGGAACGTCAGGGAGGACTCTCCGCAATTATAGTGACTTATCCCGCTACCAAGACAGTCATGAACTGCAAGGCATCCTGGTATTGGATGTTGCCCATGGAAGGAAAATGCAGAATGAAAATGGAAAAATAAAAAGAGGTAAGAGGCAGTCAAGACAAATTATGAGGCCACGAGAGGGATAGAAAAGGGAGTAGATGGTACTGTGGGTGAAAGGATTTGAGCCATAGCGGCATGTGGTGAGTTGACAAGTTTGCGAGGCAATGTAGCCAGGAGAGGGGGGGATGGTGCGGTAGCAATGTTGAAAAGTCCTCGTCGAAGATTTCGTAATTGCTCGTTCAAGGCAACATTAAGTTGCTCATGCTGTGTGGAGCATATAAGGTGTCCTAGCACTTGGCAACGAGGGGAAGTTATGCATGTATGGAGTTGATGATTGGATGTTACAGGACAAGGAATGGAGGTGTAGATGCACTGCATTATTCTCAAAGCATGTTGAGAAGAATAAGGGGAAACAGGAAGGACAAGGGCTGATTGAGGCAAGCCAACAGAGACCAAAATAGCTTCAACTTACGAAGATATATGGAATGCTGTTCGTAACTGGGTCGGATAGATTCAAAAAATACGGGCCTGCGGTGAAAATTGTCAGCTGAGTCGAACGAGCCGTGTTACGATAGCCTTGTCAAGCACAAGGGGAAAACAGAGAAATAAAGTAGGCCAAGATGAAGGCTGAAGCTTGTCATGTGTGCAAGCCTCTGATCAGCAGGGCGGGCGATCAACACTTTGAACCAATGGGATGGCCATCTGACCAGAGGTTCCCTGTCTGTGTTCGCCGGTGTGGATGGTTCGACGAAGGGAAGATTTCCTTGCGCAAACTGTGGCAGACTGCTCCACAGCGAGTAGAGATCGTGAGCCGGCTGGAGGCTGATGCAGTAGAGAGAATCCTCCGGCCGTGGCTCTCGGATGAGAGCGATATCCCTTAAGAGGTATCCTTGGAAAGTCAAATGACAACTAGCTTCCAGGATCGATCCGGCCAGAGTTTTGAGAACTCTCCCAGTAATACCAAAGCTGTGCAGCCTTGTTTGTGAGCTTGGAGGATGACGGCGACGGAGGCTAATCCCATCGAAATTGCCATAAGCCTTCAAGTGGCGGACGAGGTCGGAATCTGACCCAAGAGAGGGAAGCCATTCTGTCGCCAGCCATCTTGGACACAGCGCAAGAGATGCATTGCGGGCACCAGCTGACAGCAAAGACGGAGCCAAGCGGGAAGAGCCTCCTCTTGACAACTTGCAGTCACATTTCCGGCCCGTACTGGCGGACGCAGGTGCCTTAGCAACCCAAAAACCCAAGCAGGCGCACGTTGAATGAGCCTTAGCGACAGCCAGGATGCATCATGAAAGGGAGAACGCCATCAGATTGCCAGTCCCTTGGTCTTTCGACAGCTCGAGAACTTGCTGCACGGTCAAACAAGAACGACCGCAAGCGCCAGAGAGTACCCATCCTTCACCTCCGCAGCGGTTGCTTTGAGTACTAGAGCTGCCATCGACTCCTCTTTGATCCTTGGCGTGGGTGAGAGACAAAGGCCGGACGGTATCAAAATGGGCCCGAATGCTTGCAGACCGCCGGCAACACGACAAGAGTCCCGACATGCTAGGTCGCCGATCCAAGCTGGATAATTCTTCTCCGGAGCCGGGATAAAGGATAGTCCAAGAGGTGTCCAATTGTTCCAGGTTGACCGTGCCATCCATAGTCGCGCGTATTGTAGTCCCATGGGAAACCACAGCAGGCGCAGATTAAAAAGCAACATACAAAAGATACAAAAAGAAAATCAAGCTTACAAGGGTAATAAGACCGGAAGATCGTCAAGAGTCAAAGACTTTAGAAAAGTATGACGCCCCGCAGCTTGAAGACAGGAAGTCGAAGAGTGGTACAGTAGACTTTTTTGATAGAATCGAAACGAAGGTTAAGAGGCGCTTCTGCTCTGCAGGGTAGATCCAACACAGGCAGGAAATAATCTAATGGCGGGTTAGCATACTCAAATTGCTAGACGAAAACAGCTGCAGGCAACAAAAGACAAACACGTCCAGCTGGGCAACACAAAATAAAGAGTCCGAAGGTGTAAAATGGAAGATCTCTCCACGAGAGCAGGCCTGAACAAGATGAAGACACAATCCAGGTCATCAGGATTTGGATCTTGTTCTGAGCGTGACGGTCGTCATGGCGAGCCTTCCGGAAGCGGGGACCAGCTGGGCACGCCTCCAAATCCGATTCCAGGAAAAGATATCCAGGGTTCCAAGACCATGATATAAGACTCAAAAGCCACAGAGTTTAGCGATGAAGGATGGCTATGATGACCTGTACACGGCTCGGCACTGCGGATCCCTAGGCTGCATATCTAGTCGAGATATAGTTGATGGGGTGGGGGTTGCATGACGACAGTCCTAGGGAGTCCGCACACTTCGGGAGCCAGGTCCGCAGGCTCATTGTCGAAGCCGTATCAGCAGAGTCCATTCAATGTCCTCGGCGCATCGAATTCGTCCTTCGAAACACCCAGCGGCACGCACTGCGACGTGTCACAGAAGAACGTCTGCCATATGAGACCTTGCACCCGAACAGGTAAGCGCGCAATCGACATTCGAACTGTCGGATTCAGGACGGCTGCTCTCACGCCATTCGTCCTAGCCATCACAACAACCCACAGCACCTGCTGAACCTTAATCTTTCCTAGTCTGCAGGTCGGCCCACCCCTTGGACGTGAGGAGACAGCAGTTCGAGGTCGTCGCCAGATGCACTTGGTCGCATCTCACTGCTGATCATATCGGAGTCGCCGCCGTAATGCTTATTGATTGCGCAGCACAGCCCATGCCGGCGATACCGGGATCATAGCAGCTCGGGATCAGGTCTTCTCGCCTCGACAGCATGGAAGGGGAGAGAGAGAGAAACTGTGCCGTGATCCCCCTATGACAGACGGAATATCATTGGAGTTGACATCGCAAGCACGGACGGCGGTGTCCTCGGATTTGACAGAGATGGTGGGGTGGTTCCGAATCGGGGCTCGCATAGGCCAGGGGCTCCACAGGATCCGGGGGGGGGGGGTTGAATGACGAACAAGGTCCCAAATCTCCGGGAAAGCTTTGCCATGACGCACACAGGAAAAAATTGGAGAGAGGATACAGGACCCAAGAAGGACGACATGAATCTGAAGAACACAACAGGTGAATAACGAAAAAAAAAAAGCTCACACACTCACGTTATTTTAGGAGAATAGTGGTCGCAATACACTGCTGCTCAAAAATGGGGCCTGAATCAAGGGGCAAACAAATGGTGCTCCCGAATGCGACAGCGGCAAAGACGAGACGAGCCGTAGAACGCCGGGTGCGAGATGCCAAGAGGCGACGACAGGGTGTCTTGTATTCCTATCGAATTCGTATCGAGACGGTGCTGGTCCTCGAGGGAGGGCCAGGGAGACGATAAGATCGAGGTGGTCAAGAGAGCCGTGGGCTGCGGGCAGCGCACGGTCGTTCAGTGGGTAGTCGTAGTCCCAAGGGCGAGCAACGTAGTCGCTGGGAAATGTCAATCGCAGGGAGTTGGACGGTCGCGACGGTCGCGATGTGCAGGTCGTGTACTCGTTCGTGGCAGCGCGCAGGTGATGTCCGTTTCGATGACCTGTCCTGCTGGAATTGGAGCAGTGGCTTGGCCTGACAAGGTGACTGGAGGGGTCGCGAGACGAGGCAATGAAGGACGCTCGGTTGGTCGGCCGGACGGGCGGTGGATCGGGTCTGAAATACTACCGTTCGGAGGCGGAGGTCGCGAACGAGACTTGAGGGATGATAGAATTTTGGAAATTGGGATGTTCTCTGAATTGTGTTGCGCCGAGCTGATGAATATTGTTTGTCGACAGCAAAAAGCACAACCGACCACAATAACAACCAACAACAACAAGACAGTATGACACAACGCACAACAGAAGGGGGAGTCGAGAAGGAAGAAGAGAAAGAAAAAAAGATGCTTCCGCGAAAGCAACGCTCAGGACGGACGCGAGGGAAGTGAAACGAGGTGAGATCGTTCGCGATGTTCGCAGCTTTTACCAAACGCGGGAAGAGAGGAAGAAGAGAGAAAAAGCGCAAAAACAAGACAAGACGACGGAGGGAGAGGTCGTGGCAGTGTCGAGTAAGTAGAGGACGTAGCGGAGAGCGGAGGCGGGTGGAAGGGAAGGGAAGGAAAGGGAGCGAAGAGTTTAGTTCTGTCTGGTAGCTCCGAGTTAGAGAGGGACTACGTACAGGCCGGCGCGGCCTGGTCGGTCCTGGTCTGGGACTAGATCGAGTCGTGCCGCCTCGGAATGGGCACTGGCTAGCAGGGCAGGGCAGTCTACCTACCCAGGGCAGGAAGCATGGCAGGGTACCTGGCAGCCAGTGGCAGGGTACCATGACCGCGGAGCAGTAGGCCTTTGGGGGGGAGGTCAGCTACCATGATTCCGCGCAGGAACACTGACAGTGAGCAGGATACCGTGCCGGGGGTGACCACTAACAGCGGACCAGGGCAGACTTACAATAGCACTAAATGCCCTGGATATCCGCTGCACGGGACCTGGAACAGCAGCAGGCGCCCCCCCCCCCCTCCGCCAGGCAGGACAGTGCAAGCCAGGCGCGACAACGCCAAGGCAAGGCAACACAAGGTCAAATGCCTGAATATTAGGAGGGAAGAGGGGTGAGGGGTAGGGAGGGCTTGTGGACAGGGGAGGATTTGGTGTAACAAACAGGCAAGCAAAACAAGCCCACCACCACCCACAGCCATTGTCTGGGCAAGCACCTTGCGCACAGATTAAACTTTGTCTAGACAGATGCTACGCTCGAATAGCCCAGCGCCAGAGGGAACACTATCCAGTGCTATCTCGTATAATGTTAAAAGCAGAGCACGGAAAAATTCAGACGAAAACGATGCTGGGGACGACAAGAACGCAAATTACAGGAGCGCCTTGTAAAGCTTTGCAACGGGCTACGGGAGGAATGGATCATGCCGGGAAGATGGGGAAGATGGCTTGGAAAGGACCCGGCAGTAAGAAACGAAGAGAGCAAGCAAGTCTGTGGTGGTGGTACTATCATAGCACTATGTAGGAAAGGAAAGAAGGAAAGAGAGAAAAAAATTCAAAAGTAACTGGGATCGTAGGTGGGTTTCTCTCTGCCCCTGTTCCCTGTCCCAGGCCCCCCTGTCTCTTTCCTACGGCTGCCCGTTCATTTTCCTGCAAGGGCTCTGAAGCTTGCAGCTGTCGCCGCATGAGGATGAGCGTAAGAAGGGTGGGAGGGCAACAAAAAAAAAAGGTTTCAGGCGGGATTGGAAAAGAAGGCCTGGGTGATCGTACCATATGGGTACATGCAAGGCACAAGGCACGGGGCTCCCAGACGAAAGCGGATGCACTGCCCCGCCTGACGATGGTACAGTGCGAGTGTTGAGGAGGGCAGGAGCCACTCAGTGACCAGAACACGGCTCGTCTGCCAAACCCAAATTCCAAGGATCCCCCCCTCATGGTCATCCATACCTGTGGTGGGGCAAGGTCTGATGCGATCACAGGACAGGGAACCCAGCTGAAAGATGGGCGCGCTGGAAGGAAGGGGGTGGGCCACTGCTATCGTCAGCGGCCAGAAAGCTACCATAGTACATACTACCATGTACTTACGGTAGCACGTACCTGCCAATACTGACACAAACCTCACAAAGAGAACAGCTTCTCGTCCTCTTGCCTCCCCAATTCACGACTTTCTTCAGATACGATCGACTTTACTGTCAAAGACAGTTTGCATCATCCATCCATCCATCCCCTCGAGCCCTCTACGATAATGCCCACAAGTCCATACCCAGGAGTCCTTCACGCCCACGAACTAATCAACCACTGGCCGCTATGATGACTGCTGCTGCTGGGGAATAGCCAGATGCCGGTTGCGCAGCTTCGAGGGTACGATGCCTTAGCTTTGGAAAGAGAACAAGAGGATATCTGAGCAGTACTTGCTGATACGATGAGAGAGTTCGGGCACAGGGAAAGACTCATCTAGCTAAGACAGCCCATGACCCATACTTGCTCGTATTTTACATGGAGAAGCCCACGACAGCTGCGATCGTGGTTCAGTCTGGTCACGCATGTTCCCGTCGAGACGTTACCTGGTCGCTCTCTCGGCTGTTTGCATTCTGCTGTCACTACGGCACAGTGGCTGCACTCAAATCGTCTCCGGTTGCGAAACACTGAATAGAGACGAGACCGGAAGGCCCCTTTTCGGCAAACCGAGCAACAGACCAACCGGCGGGAAGCGACCACTGCAAGACATGTTGCTCTCCCCAGTCCTCAACCTAACAGCCGAAGGAAAATGGGGAGAGGGGGAAAGGGGGAAGGGAAGAATTTAAACTACTATGGTACTACATATGTACTATGGTTCAGGAAAAGAAAAATCGACAGGCATGTCGTTGAAGGGTCCAATCGATAGGCCAGCATGCCATTCCGTGCCACGCCGTATGCAGGTAATTGCCGTGTGTGCTGGCCGGCGGCATGCAGCCCAGCTGCCGATGCCGGGTCCCTGGATCGAGGCTTGTTCGTCGCAGACTAGCTAGAGCTAACCAGATCATAATCCAGATCTGAACCCAGGAATGCAGCTCAAGCTCTTGTTTTCGTCCTGTCGCGTTTTCTCCTCTGGCTTCGGATGTCGCCCAGTGCCATGCAGGAGCGACCATCCATGTGCTCGGGCCCGCTCTTCCGTCCGAGCAGATCAGTTTCCAGGGGCGGCGTCCTGTCCCATGCGACATTGCATCATGATGATTGCCTGGCGGAGAACAGGGAACGGGCTGCCATGGTTTTCTCTCAAACACGTCTGCCATTGTTCGTTACCGAGTCCGATGCCACTCCGCACCAAGGTCAAGAGATGGTTTTACTACTATTACCATACCATTGACGCTATAGACAGATTTCTGGATCACTCGTTCCTGTTTTGTCAGTTCAGTCTCCAACCTCGACGAAGACCTCATGGTCACCCTTGCGCACCGCCCATCCGGCTGGCGCCCGTTGGGCTGCGATGGGTCACCACCGTCGACAGTAACAGTACCCACATGTCACCAAGCCCTCCCTTCAGGCTAGCAAAGCTAACCCCTGTCACTATACCAAGACCCCCGGCGCGCCCGCCGCTCGTCTTTCCAAGAACCCCCCCGCGGTCGAGCGAGTGACCAGTCGTCGTTCGTTCTTACAGGTCACAATTGGCCGACGTCGTAGTGTCAAGGGAATCTCGAGTCTTCGCAACTCTCCGGCACGCCCGTACCTGAACGGCGAGCAGACAATGGTTCGTCTGTTGCGTATCATCAAATCCGAGCCGAGTTGTTGAAATTGACCCCAAGTGACACAAGAAGTGGCTGCCCCGGTTCGGTCTGACAGTAAGACATTTCTTGGTCATGCTAAAATGGTCAACGCGGCCCAACAAACTCTTGTTTCACTGTGTCACACGAAATAATCACACATGGTTGGCTACAATCGAGTCAGCAGAATCTGTTGATATCGACCACCTCGTCAACAGATCTGCGAGTAGGACCAGACCACCCTCGGTCTCTTCAGCACGTATAATGGTGTGGTCATGGCCTACTGCGTTATGACTGCTGATACACAAACCCCGAATCAAGGGGCTTGGCTGGAGGTTGCTATGTATAGAAGAGAGAATCCCGCGACGCCATCCAGGGTAACGTGAACCCCCAGCCGGGAGAGCGCTGGGGCCTAGAAGGGGCCTCAGCTCGAAAATTGTGCTCGAGTCTGCAATACAGGCTCAGATACAGGGCCCACCGTCCAGAAGCTCATCCCAGTTTATGTACTGTAGTGCTATAAAAGTGCGCGCACACAGGCTGCCTAAATTTCCAAGACTTTGACCCAGGATCTGAAGTCATCACGAGAGCTATGGTTCTGATGCGAGTCATATCCCAGAGCAACTGGCAAAACCTAGCCATGATTTGTCGAACGAAACCCATCATCTCTGAAGACCATGACAGTTGAACAAAAAAAAAAAAAAAAAAAAAAAAAGGGTTCAAGAGTCTACATTTACGAATAAATTGTGGAAATTGGACTATATTAGATTATTGTTAATTATTATTTATGTAGCGGGCATCCACCATAGAAAAGTTATTTCGGAGCTCTTCGCCGCCAACCTGCAAAGAGTGGCTCCAGCCTAAAACTGGGACTTCTAGATAGGCTCACCCATTAATGTGTTTGATAATGATATACATAGCAGGTGCGCCGCAGGAATATCATTGAGTTTATCGCGTGCTTGACTTCCTCTATCTTGGAATAATACCGCCAAAAGCTGTGCTAATTTGCTAAATAGTCTTCTACCTATCTCCCAAATCAGTGTTTGAGTACTGCTGTAAGAATATGTTAAGCTATAAGATACTCTATTTTGTAGCTCTTTAGTTACATAACTGCGTTACTTATTTCGTCTTCTTGCTATATTAGTCCTCTTATTTACCTTATTACTTTAATCTAAAGACACTCGAAGGTAATAAAGCCATTGTATTATTAGCTGCTTGTTTATTTGCGTAGGGGCAGCCTCATAGGAAGTCTGCTATAGCTTCTCTATCACTTCGATAAGATTTGTATCCGAAACTAGAACTGAGATAATAAGTCAACAAATGAAATGTTCATATGTTTTATATATCTAATCAAAGCAATGATTATTACATTTTCATGACAGTTGCAAGTAGCAAGAGTGAAATACCCGTCTAAGAATGAAGCTAAAAGGAGGAGGGGGGGGGGGGGTGTGCTTCGTAAAGCTCGAAACGGAGAGAAGATAAGAGCATCATTGCTATATTGCGTCAGTTTTGAAGTAACAGTAAAGTATTTGGAGCTTTACCTTTCAGGTAAGGGACAGGAAGGTAGAGATCACTGGCATGTTGATGGATACGTGGATCGAATCAGCAAGACTTCGCCCCTGAATGAGAGAGGCTTTGCTTCTTGCCCAAGTGTCCCGTCCCAATCTGCACCAAGTATCCCTGCAGGCAAGGTTTCTTTGCAAGATCCGTGTTAAAAGGTCTCCCTCCACTTCTCGTCCGCCACTTGTGGAATTCATGCATTCTTTAGTCTACCCGATCATGCTTGTTGCTACATCTGAGCACATGAAGCTATCAACGCCATACAACCCTATCATGACCCTCACTGGTTTCATTACGGAGCTCGCATGGCCACGATCGACACCATGCATGACTGTGGCCTTCATGGAAGCATCTCGGTGATGCATTGATTGTTATAGGCCAAACAGGCGGAATGATTACGTGGCAGGAATTGGTAATGAATGGACACCAAATCTGCACATGTCACATCCCATGCGCAAAAATGGGGACCCGAACCACTACTGCTTGTGAGTGTGCCAGTGATGTGACGAGGCCCCCCTTTTCTTTGCGTCCTTGTTGCCACACCCTTCTCCTGTGAACGATATTGTATGAGTAACATTCTGAACAATATTATTCGTATCTGCAGGGTGAGCCATCTTCACCCTCGCCCTTCATGCAATGAAGGTCCGGGACCTACTCCAAGTCGTCAGCCACCTACCAAACTGAAGATAGAAGGTGTCACCGACGTGAAGCAACTTCTCGCATTACAGCAAGCCATTCAGAAGACGCGGGCATGACTCGCCCTATCCTTGAACGTGACCTTGTTGGCCAAATACATCGAGCGGGGAATTAGTCGGCATAAAGGCAAAGCATGATCATGCCGAATATGTTCTATCTGTACTCCTAGGCTTCTTTGGGGACCATGATTTGGAAGTACAGTATTCAGAATGGTCAGACATCATCGTAGGTAGTGCTGTATGATCTCCCTCTTCGTAGTTCGCAGGACCGCTCGTCATGAGGCGTCTCAGCCTTGGGATTCGTTATCATAATATGGTCCTGGTTGGATTTGGAATCCGCTTTCACGTCGACAAGATAGAACATCATCACTTTACTAGCCTGTCCATGTGGTCGCAAGAGACGTTGGTTGTTGGACTGATCAATGTTGCTTTTGGGGAGAAGGAAGGCAGAATAGGGGATGAGTACTTACCTAGCCCAGGTACCTTTCCAAAATCACACTTGTACAACCTGCCCTTGCGTTTGACCGAAAGAAGTCTCGCCCCAAAAACATCATCCTCTAGAAGCAATCATGGTTAACATGTTTCGATTGTTGCTCATCGATCTTCTGTAAATAGACTTGCCACGATTAAGTGCCTATGGCATTCTAGCTGGCTGCCTCCTGCTGGAATTGGTCAAGAGCTGAGAAACATGATCGATCTTAATCTAGACAATACCATTCGATTAATTATCAGTGAAGGTCGACAGGACCTCCCAAATGGACCAGGAATGTCACTCACGATACCAGAGAGAAGACAAAGTCCTGATCACTTTCCTCTGTAGACCACTTGATTCCGAATCCTCCCACACCTACCAGGGTGTTTGCAGATCTTGCTCCTGGAATTGCGGTAAAAATACCAGATCGCAAGCCTTGCTAGTTTTTCCCGGGGGCCTCGGGGGGATGTGGAGGACGACAGGACATTTGTCGTCTCGAATAACCCCCCAAGCGCTGGAAGCGTGAGGAGGGCCCGGGCACCCGGAGAACAGAAGTGTATCCTTGCTGCAGTAGGGTAGAAGTAAAGTCCCACTGAGATGCGTGTATTCCAAGGTTACAGCAGTAGTATCCTCTCGACGGTGTCGCTGTCGTCACATGGCTGTTAGTTGCTTGGGTTTTGCACAGGGACCGGCAGCCTCGTAGGGGTTTACTGTGGCCTGCCCAACAACTTGACGGGATTCAAATTTGGAATCAAGATTCATAAAACGGATCTCTAGCAAATGAAATGTCGGTATATCTCATTTATTTAGTCATCATGATGATTGAAAGGTTTTCGTGGTAGCCGCGGGCCGCGAGGTAGAAGTACTTGTCTGAGGAGAAAAAGAAGAAGAAAAGGGAGGAAAGAAAGGATACAATGGGTGGAAAGCAAAACACGTTTCCTCCATGGATCTCTAAAATACAGAATATGAGGCATCATTGCTGGTTATGGATGAATCAGAATGGTGAAGGTGCTGATGAAATATTAGATTCATGTGTTCAAACCATGGACTTGTTATATATATATATTTTCGGGTACAGCGAGCACTCCAAGAAGTCCTAGTTCTTTAAATTCCCAATATCCTGCCTTTGGTCATCAACATTTTGCTCTTCTTGATTCCAGGTCTTTGAGCGTAACAAGAAAACCCATCTTCATGATTTCCGAGACACCGTTCAGCGTCTCCAAAGAGGAACGCATGCTATTCTCCTTCTCGGCAAATTGTGCTTACATGGCGCAAGTAGGACAACTGGGTTCAATCAGCGGGAAACTCGGCACACTCGGCTTTATCCCAAGACCAAGAAATCAACTCAGACAAGAGTTTGTGATGCACAACAGACGGAAGAGGTTTCTTGGTAGCCTTGATCCCGAATTCACACACACAGTCTCTGGCTGCAAGGCGGGATCATTCCGGCAAGGCGTCGTGCAAGGGCAAAACCAATGGCGAAAGCTCGGAGTGTCGTACTGCCTACTAAGTGCATGCAGACAGTTTGGGTGGGCTTAGTCACTTGTGCATGGGTGGGTTTCGACAGAGAGGTTTCCGTCGGCAAGCCTCCAATCCCGAAGCATGTCCGGCAGGGGGGCGAATGCCACCACACTATGCAACCCCAAAGTGTTGCATACAGACTGCAGACATTCACTAAGCCTATGTCACTGCGAATCCTGTGGCATTGGGAAACGAGATTTATAGTTGTTCGTCCAGTTGATGTTGGGGTGGCAATGGCTTGGGTGTCTTGGAGACGGTCTATAAATCTAAGGAGGTAGCCACCGGAGTACAAGAAACAAATTCAATATTATCCCAACAGCAACAAGGTTACTTGAATTAACAACTCAACGAGTCGAACTATTATTCCTACACACTTGAATCTACGTTTGCCTAGACTAGATAAAGGCAATTTACTATCTCGTTTTCTATACTGTGCCTTAAGAAGAAAAACCCCTGGATCTTTCTTCACAATCTACCAACATGCCTTCTATTAGCGAAGCACCTAAGAAGTTTGACTTCGTCGTCGTCGGAGGCGAGTAATTCAATCCTCTCTTTATTACCACACAGCTTTCATTAATTATTAATTATTACTATAGGCGGCACAGCGGGCTGCGTAGTTGCTGGCCGCCTTGCAGAGAACCCCCAAGTCAACGTCCTGGTCATCGAAGCCGGCATCGGGAACCCCGAGGACATCGATGCCATCACAACTCCAGCCCGGGCCTTTGAGCTGCGCGGCAGCAAGTACGATTGGGCGTACAAGACCACCATGATTGACCGGCCCGAATACACCCGAGTCGAGAAGCCAAACACCCGTGGCAAGGTCCTCGGCGGGAGTAGCTGTCTCAACTACTATACTTGGATCCCGGGCTCGGCGGCGACCTTTGATGACTGGGCTGCGTATGCTGGGAACGAATGGACGTGGAAGAATGTGAAGGAGTATCTGTACAAGGTAAGTCAGTCTAGAAGGGAATGCAGTTTCTTTATTGTCATGTGTTCATTGATTATAGTACCATATCAGACGAGAACCTAAGTAATAATTCATGCATTGACCATCTATCTAGCCAGCCAAGTATCACGATGATCAGGGCCTGTACCGTCCCGAGCTCAAGTACATTGGCCAGGACGGACCCATTCCCGTCTCGCACTCGGACCTGGTCCCAGAGCTCAAGCCGTTCCGCGACGCTCTCGAGAAGGCCTGGGTCAGCAAAGGCGAGAAGCTCACCGATGACGTCCACAACGGCACCATGCGAGGGCTGTGGAAGGCCACCAACTCCATCTATGACGGCAAGCGCTCGTCCAGCTGGATGTACCTCACGGGCAAAGACAATGTCGCGGTCCTGTCCAAGACTAATTCCAAGCGGATCATTATTGAAGGGGACAAGGCGACTGGTGTGGAAGTCATTGGCCCAGACGGCAACTCTTACACCTTCCAGGCCAAGCACGAAGTCATCATCTCTCAGGGCGTCTACGAGACTCCCAAGCTGCTGATGCTCTCTGGTATTGGACCTGAGAAGACGCTCAAGGAGTTCGGCATCACTCCTATCGTTACATCGGAGAATGTGGGCCAGAATCTGCTGTGAGTATTACTTGGTTTATCCACTTAAGTTTTCCTCGCTTGAGATAAATTGTTGTATCTTGTTTTGGCTACCCTTGAGAACACGCTGACGATATCTCAATCAAGCGATCACCCCATCATGCCTCACGTATTCCGCCTCAAGGACGGTCTTGGCCTGGACAGTCACCTGCTCCGCCCTGGCCCAGCCCACGATGCAGCCGTGTCCGCCTACGTCAACAAGAACAAGGGCCCTTACACCAGCGGTCTTCTCGAGCTCGTCGGCCTCCCACGCATCGATGCATGGCTCCAAAAGGACGACGAGTACGTGGCGTACAAGAAGGCCAACGGCGACGTCGACCCCTTCGGACCCGGTGGCCAGCCGCACTTCGAGATCGACTTCGTCCCCATGTTCTCGGACGCGTTCCAGTGGCACATCCCCTGCCCGCCCGAGGGTGACTGGCTCACCATCATCGTCGACCTGGTCCGCCCGCTCTCGCGCGCCGGCACCGTGACGCTGAACTCGCTGGACCCTCTCGAGCAGCCCAAGGTCAATATCAACTTCTTCGAGAACCGTCTCGACCTCGTGGCCCTGCGCCAGGGCGTCCGCTTTGTGGACGACATCCTGATGAACGGCGAGGGAATGAAGGAGATACTGGGCGAAGACTACCCGTGGCCTATGCCGCGCCAGTCTGACGAGGCGATGGATACGATGATCAAGGAGAGGTCGCAGACTGGCTTCCACCCCTGCGGGACCGTCAGTATGGGCAAGGATATCGGGCAGGGCGCGGTCGATAACAAGCTCAGGGTGTACGGGGTGGACAAGCTTCGTGTCATTGATGCCTCTGTCATCCCCGTCATCCCAGATTGTCGCATCCAGAATGCGGTCTACATGATTGGGGAAAAGGTGAGATCTGTCCGGGAGGTTTGCCAAGAAGATCATTGACAAACATGGCTGACGTTTTGCAGGGAGCCGACCTGATCAAGGCATCTTATCCAGAGCTGTACTCTTGAGTGGTGGGATTCCTTGATTGTAATGTGATCCAAGGGTGTTGAGGAGGATTATTACGACTTTCAGACGCCAATGGATGGCGAGTTGAGGAATAGGCCAAGGCTGCAGCAGTATTCACATCAACTGCCGGAAGTACGCGATACTGGCTCAGTCTACAAAATTGTTACTATTTTCGAGCCAGACTGTCTCTTTTCTATATCTAACTGATACTTCCAATACAAATTCGATTCATTTGGCTTCTATGTTATGAATTGTCTTGTCTTCCTTGATGAGTTACCAGCCCATGATATAATTAAGGGATATCATAATGGGCAAAGAATGGAACATGTGCACCGTCTGTGGTGGTACTAATCAAGTAATAAAAAATGTCCATATACATATATATTTCAAGATGAAGAAAACAAAAGATTGAAGATCATGTTCAACATCATGGGAGAATCTCAGTTTAATATCTCTCAACAGGAGTAGTGTATTGAGACGCACGGGATTATAGAAACCTCACTTCATTTTCCTTCTTGTCCTATACTAAGGATATCGTAGTGGTCCCTTTTACACAGCCTCTCTATACAATATTCATTTTTCAAAAGCAGCTTATCTGGAAATGAATGATAACTACTTACTTACACAACTTTCACATTCAAGAGAAAACTATTGTAGCATAGAGGATGCAAATCCTTATGTAAGCACACCACTGAACAGGTCCCCTAAACACTTAAAGTACAAGACCCCACAGGAGCTCAGTTAGGGCCCTAGTTAGGGCCCAGATAGCTTGGTTGCCCCCCCTGGCCTCGGCGTCTTTATCATCTGAACCCCTCGTTGAGATCTCAGATCACACGTCTCGCCCCGCCTAAATATCTCGTGGGGTCAAGCAACCAAGCTGCAGCAACCTTCGCGTATCCAAACCCCCCCCCCCCCCCAAAAGAACCAGCAACATCCAAGCTGTCTACTTACTTCACTCTCAACCTAGGACTTGATTTCACTCCCATTTATCCATCAAGATCCTAAACCAGAAGACCACTGAACCACGGAAAACACTGATCATCTGCCAGAAGATCCGAATCACTACCGCCTGTTGAGCGCCTCTTCACCAACGGATTGAGAAATACCTCCTCCTCTTACAAAAGCACCTCCCCCCCCTCAGAATCTATCCACCTATTTACACACACACACACAA
Source organism: Cryphonectria naterciae (assembly GCA_014850475.1). Classification (NCBI taxonomy): domain Eukaryota; kingdom Fungi; phylum Ascomycota; class Sordariomycetes; order Diaporthales; family Cryphonectriaceae; genus Cryphonectria; species Cryphonectria naterciae. Next base: position 65,298 of record JACWST010000137.1, on the reverse strand, counting down.
ACTCCAAAAACCATGGCAACCCACAACCACTCCCACGACGGCCCAGGTGCCCACACCCACTCCCACGAAGGTCCCACCGCAGGCGCCTTCAACGCCCAGGAACACGGCCACTCGCACGAGATCCTCACCGGCCCCGGCTCCTACCTCGGCCGCGAGATGCCCATCGTGCAGGGCCGCAGCTGGGCCGGGCGCGCCTTCACCGTCGGCATCGGCGGCCCCGTCGGCTCCGGCAAGACCGCCCTGATGCTCGCCCTGTGCCTGGCCCTGCGCGAGCGCTACAACATCGCCGCCGTGACCAACGACATCTTCACCCGCGAGGACGCCGAGTTCCTGACGCGCCACGCCGCGCTCCCGGCCCCGCGCATCCGCGCCATCGAGACCGGCGGCTGTCCGCACGCCGCCGTGCGCGAGGACATCAGCGCCAACCTCGCCGCCCTCGAGGACCTGCATGCCGAATTTGGCACGGACCTGCTGCTCATCGAGAGCGGCGGCGACAACCTCGCTGCCAACTACAGCCGTGAGTTGGCTGATTTCATCATCTACGTCATCGACGTGAGCGGCGGTGACAAGGTCCCGCGCAAGGGCGGGCCGGGCATCACGCAGAGCGACCTGTTGGTCGTGAACAAGACTGACCTGGCCGAGGCCGTGGGCGCGGATCTGGGTGTCATGGAGAGGGATGCGCGCAAGATGCGCGAGGGTGGGCCTACTGTGTTTGCCCAGGTGAAGAAGGACGTGGGCGTGGATCATATTGTGAACTTGATCCTGAGCGCGTGGAGGGCCAGTGGTGCTGAGGACGTGCAGAAGTCCAAAGGCGGTCCCACGCCCACACCTGGCCTCGATGCTCTGAAGAAATGATGTGGGAAGGAGAGGCGAATCTGATCATCATACTGGGCAATTCATGTGATATTGAGCTCTAGTATACGGCGGTAATATACCCATTCCCTACGAAACGCCTGGTCATCAACTCATACGGGCTCTTCTTTCCCGTTGAATTTCTCTCTCTCTCTCTTCAACCCGCCATCGCATCATCATCGTCGTTGTCGCCGTCGTCATCCTGCGCCGGCACCTCTGAAGGATCCAGGAGAGATGTCCTGACTGGTGTCGCATTGCGAGGCCATACCCTCTTGTACAGGCTGACACCGATACTGTCCTGAGGGTTGATCCGCCCGTCAAACGTAGCCTTGAAGTATCCGTGCGTGCCCAGGGGCTCCTTGACGTAGCCGCTGCGTCCTCTCTTTGTCCACAGGGGCAGCGCCTTGAACCACTCCACATCCTCGCGGTTGAAGAACATGTAGCGGATCGTGACGATCTTCTTGTGGATGTGGTAAGGGTGACCGGTCAGGACGATGCGCTTGGCGATGACGCGAGATGTAGACGGTGGTAGGGCAGTGCCAGTGCCGACCAGGGTGAGAGACAGGTCGGACTCGTCTTCTTCGTCCTTCTCCTCACCAGGCGCAGACCTCTTGAAGAAGAGTGCTGGCACAGCACCCCACATCACTGGGCCCATAAAGGTCGCCACTGCAGACTGGCCTGGGTGGAGGAAGCGGCAGTACTTGTGGACGTCGTTGGGTGTGTTGTCGCCCTGCGAAAACTGAGGGTGGATCACAAACCGCCGAGGGCCGTACTGGATGATCAACTCCTCCTTCGACTTGATGGCCTTGGGGTGGTCTGAGCTCAAGTTGATGAGGAAGTTGACCGCCGCCCGCTTGTTCTCGTGTCTGAGCAGGGAGAACAGAGTGGCGGGCCTGGATGGGTCGAAACTGGCCTTGACGTCCGAGGGCACGCCGCTGATGTAGACATGGACGCGTGTGCCAGCTTGCACGCCTCCCACGAGAGCCTCGCGCACAGATCGCACCCGCGAGGCCTGGTAGTCCTGGACCTGCAGGAGCCGGCGCCACTCCTCGGGTTCGTGCGCCCTATCCTCGTCTTGCTCCCAGGAGCTCGTCCGCAGACTTTTCAGTCCTCGGTATCTCGCCAACCTCTCACGTGCCAGGACATGAGGGTGCAGCTCGATCTCATCGGGGAACTCGATATCCTCCTCGGCCTCGTCCTTTTTCTTGGACCTGTACTGAGCCAGTTGTGCCGCATCTTCCTCCTCGTCAAGCTCCATAAAGGCTGCCTCTGACCGAGGGTATTCTGACGGCCCAGCCTCGGTCTGGCCATCAACCGCAATGCCCTCCATACCATCCTCAGGTGCCGCAACATCGTCACCCTCGTCCTCTTCTTCCTGCATCTCGATGTCTGTCATGTCAGAGCCCGAGTCGGACACGTTGTCGTCCAGGTACCACGCAGCTTGATATTTCGATGTGCCTTTGGGTACTCTCCTCTTCTCTATCGCCGTGTCCTCCTCGTCTTCCGAAAAGTAGTGATGGTCATCCAGCAGAACTCCCTTCTTTGTCGATGGCGCCACGGATGTCGCATCATCCAGATCAAGGTCGCCATCTGCATCGTCCATGAGCACCTCTTCCGGCGCCAGATCAGCAAGGTCATCTTGATCCTCGGTCGGGATGTCCAGCGCGTTCTCGGGCTCGTCGTCCACGGTCATGCCCTCGTCCGACTTCTTGCCCCTCTTCGACAGAGGTGCAGCCGTGATCTTTTCGATCTTGAATGTGCCCCAGTCACCCACCTGCACAAGGCGGTCAGCCTTGAGACCCTTGCCCCTGACCACGCCAGTGAGCACGGTGGAGGCCTCCTCCGAGTCTCCAAAGCGAACATCTTCCACCACCATCCAGCTCCGATCGTCGCGCCACTTGATTCCCTTTGGAACTGTGCTGCAGAGCGATCTCATCAGGTTGGAGCATTCTTGCTTGTTCTCGAGGCTGTAGATCTTGTGCTGCTCCGGGTGGAAATGCGTAATGAAGGACCGAAGCGAGTCGAGGACAGAATTCCTCTGCTTCGCAGGCTCGATCTTGCTCAGACCCTGCACAACGGTGAACAGCGTCGACAGGCCCTGGCTCTCCACGCTGCGAAGGATCAGCTCGCCGAGATCGTCCACCTCCACGTCGGCCGACAGGATCAGCACGACAAAATCGGCAGCACGGGCGGCATCCAAACACGCTGTGAGATCTCGAGGCACCGCGATGTATTGAAGCTTCTGCTTGAACCGATCCACCGGCACGCGGGTGGTGCCAAGAGCCACCTCCTGGTCCAGGTCAATGCTCTGGTTCAGGAATCGGATAGCAGTCGTTGCATCGCCGTCGGCACAGAGCGGGATGACTGCGACATTCCGAGGGGCGCCATCACGGCCGGCGAAGACGGACGCCTCTCTCTGGTGCTCCTTGTGCTTGGTAGCCTGCCTCTGCTTGGCCTGGTTTCGACGGTCGAGCTTGGACATGACTTGTTGGTGGGGAGTCTTTCGACGCTCATTGGGAACCTTGCCTGTGGGAGTGAAACAAAATGCAAGGTTAGTGAAGGGCTCTCGACATAAGCAGTGGCTGTAAGCACCAGCTGTTGGTCTATTGCAGCCTTCTTACCTTTGGCTTGGTCCCTCAGAGCACTCTTGGTAGCCTTTTTCGACTTGAAGCCCTTGTTGTTGACCTTGGTAGTCGGCCTGTGCGAATGGCTCACCACAGCGGACGGCATTGTGGAATTGCCGCCTGCCTTGAAACGAAATGGGAGGGATGAGGTCGCCACGATGGCAGCAAGGGATTGTATATTTGGGAGGAAAATCGAGGAAAGTCTTGGTGCAGATTTGATGGAGCAGCAAGCTAAGTTCTTTGGAAGTGCCTGCTTGCTTTCTTCTCACTCTTTTTTTCTTCTTTTTTTTTTTCTCCCTGCCTCATCTTCCCCCAATTGCAAATAGCGGGGAAGATTCTTAATAGTTTACCAGAAATTTATGGTGGGGTCCAGCCTATCGATAAGCCACCTTGCCAGGGGCCCCTGCAAGGAAAGTTTCCCAAAACTCAGAATTTCTAAATCCTACTCTCGACATTCATTCACCTTCTTCATCACCAGATTCTCTCCCAGTCTCGCTACCGTCAACAATGAGCGACGAGAAGCGCCCCCCCAGCAAGGCGCAGCCAAATGGCGCCCTCCAGGTCCGCGACGCCCGCACCTCCCTCCTCTCCAAAGACGAACAACAGCGGCGGCGGCGCCAGAAACAGGCCAACCGCGACTATGGCCGGGGCAAGGGCGTCGACCTGCGCAACGTGCGCGACAAGAAGCTGCGCACCAACATGAAGAAGCTCGAGTCCAAGTACCATACGGCCATTACAAAAGCGAAGGACGCCGAGATCCTCCTCGAAAACGAGTCCGGCTTCCTCGAGGCAGAGACGGAGTTGGAACGGACCTACCGGGTGCGCCAGGACGAGATCAGCTCCGAGGCCGCGGTCGAGACGGCACAGAAGCGGCTCGAGCTGAAGTTGGACGAACTGGGCCCATACCACTGCGAGTACACGAGGAACGGACGAGAGCTGCTGCTTGCCGGCAGGAAGGGTCATGTTGCGACGATGGACTTCCGGGAGGGCAAGCTGGGGTGCGAGCTGCAGCTGGGCGAGACGATCAGAGGTAATGCGCTTCTGCTGCACAAATCCATCCGAGCCACAAGATTCACTGCTGACACTTCACATCTGCAGACATACGGTGGCTCCACAACAACCAATATTTCGCCGTCGCGCAAAAGAAGTACGTCTACATATACGATAGGAACGGTGTCGAACTCCACTGTCTAAAGAAGCATGTCGAGGTGTCGCACATGGAATTTTTACCGTATCACTTTCTCCTTGCGACTCTGGGCATATCGAGCAATGTGAAGTACCAGGACGTCTCGACCGGCCAGCTCGTATCCGAAATTCACACAAAGGGAGGAGCACCATGTTCCATGACACAAAATTCCTGGAACGCCATATGTCATATTGGACACCAAAATGGGACAGTCACATTGTGGTCACCAAACTCGTCAGACCCTCTTGTCAAGCTTCTGGCGCACAAAGGGCCAGTACGCTCCCTGGCAATCGACAGGGAGGGTCGGTACATGGTGTCAGCCGGGCAGGACAAGAAGATGGCGGTATGGGACATTAGAATGTTCAAGGAGGTGAACAGCTATTTTACGAGGTCTCCAGCCACATCCGTGGCTATCTCAGACACTGGGTTGACCGCAGTGGTATGTCCATGCTCTATCTATACGTAAATGGCAACCTCAGCAGAGATACTGACTCTACAAAAATAGGGCTGGGGCACAAGTACAACAATATGGAAGGGCCTTTTCTCGAAACACAGAGCCGTCCAAGAGAAGGTTCAAAGCCCCTATCTCACCTGGGGAAAGGAAGGAAAGCGTGTCGAGAGGGTCAGGTGGTGTCCGTTCGAAGACGTGCTCGGCATCGGCCACGACGAGGGCTTCTCATCCATCCTGGTACCGGGTGCAGGCGAGGCCAACTTCGATGCCTTGGAGGTCAATCCATACGAGACCGTCAAGCAGCGACAGGAGGCTGAGGTTAAGGGTCTGCTCAACAAGCTCTCCCCGGAGATGATCGCCTTGGATCCCAACTTCGTAGGCAACCTCGACCTGCGCTCAGAAGCGCAGCGCCAGGCCGAGCAAGATCTGGATGCCGCGCCGGAGGACATCGAGGAGCAGATCAGGAACAAGGCGAGGGGCCGAAACGCAGCATTAAAGAAATACCTGAGGAAGCAGAGGAAGAAGAACATTATTGACGAGAAGAGGCTGCGGGTGGACGAGATCTGGAACGAGCTGCAGCAGAAGAACAAGGCGGCGCACCAGGAACAGCAAGAGGAGCTGGGTCCGGCGCTGGCACGCTTTGCAAAGAAGGAGAGATGAGCCACACCGAGCTCGCAGATACCCAAATTTATTTGCATTCATACATACGCCCCTTTTTTGACGAGTCCCGTTGCCTCTTGCAGGAAAACCTTCTATTTGTTTTTGCCTTTTTTTTTCCCTTCTTATAATGAGCCCATGCCCTTTCTATCATAGTCGTTTTCGTATTTTCCCCAACGCCCGTTGCCATGCAATGGTTTCAGAACGAGAACACCAACGGGATCCAAGGAAGAAGAGAGAACATGCCCTCTCCCCTCTGCTCCCCAAGCATGAACGGCATCCCTCAGAGCAGCTTCAGCCTGCCCGTGACCTGGTCCACCTTGCTCTTTGGCGCAGGCCCCACGCCCAGTACGGTCAGGCTGCCCGGGTCGATCTGGGTCCGCCCGGCGTCCTGGATAACCTCAGCCGTTATGCCCAGGCTCTGAGCGGTGCCCATCAACGTCAGCATCTCGTCCTGCGTCTTGACCTGCAGGGCGACCTTGGCCTGGCCGTGGCGCTCCCACCGCGACAGGAGGCGGGCGGCGGCGCTCTGGGGGCCGAGCCTGCGGGCGTCACGGGAGAGGGTCTTGTAGCAGGCTAGAGTTGCGTGGGAGCACTGTGCTGCGATCTTGCCTGTTGAGGGGATTGTTGAGGACCTAGTCAGTGACTACGTCGCTAAGGGGAAAAGGAGGGATGGATTGTGTGCGTGTATTTGTGGGCCAAGTGTACTCACCCTTGGTCATCCCCAGGTCCGTCCTCACCACAAGCACCAGCTTGCACTCCTCGCCGGTATCCTCGACCGTGGATGCCCCCGTGGATGCGGTCTTGTCCTCCTCTTCAGTCGTCTTCTTGTTGGCGCCAGCAATTCCTTTCGTCTTCTTCTTCTTTTTTGTCTTATCCACCGTCGCGGGGGGTACCCTCAGCCCCTGCTTTCGGTCGGCCGCCTCGCCGTTGGCCCAGTTGGGCGCGTGGTCCAGGACAGTCTCGTCCTCGTCAATATCCGTCTCGTCGCTGTCGATGGGGTCGTCATAGTTGGCGCGGGACTCCTTGACCAGCTCAGGCGAGATCAGGTAGCCGCGGATGCTGTAGACGCCAAGGAGGAAGCCCGAGATGAGTGCGACGACCGAGGTCGTTATCACCACGAGGGTGTGATCTGCCTCGACCATTTCTTCTGCTTCGTTTTCTTGTCTGCTCTCCTTTTATTTTCTTCCGTGACTTGCTGGGTGGTGAGGTGCTCTCTAACAGCCTGCTTACTCGGTAGGTGACGGACTGGATTGTGTATTTTAGACAGAGTAGGTGTGTAGCTGTACAGTTTAGCGATGAGGACTCGAGGTCGTTAGCTGTGTTGGTGGAATAGGCTGGAGATGGATTTTGGAGCGTTCTGGCCAGTAGAGTGTTGCGTCACTCACTAAAAAGTTGAGTTGTCAATCCAGCGTGGGCAAGGGGACATGGGATGGGGATCTTCAGGTCCTTTCAGGGGGTCTCTGCGGCCGGCATGAAGCCACTATCACTACACTATTTGGGGCCTGCCGGGGAACTGTTATCATCGCCCAGGATGTCCCACTCTTTCCCATCCTTGCACGCACGCGCCTACAGTGCCTCACCAAGACAAACTTACTCATATATGAGTGAGTGCTTCTATCAATATCGGTAGCATCAGCGGATTTACTTCTTTGGGTCACCCTTGATAAAGAGCTCTTTTCTCACTTTCTTTCTCTCTTATTTTCCTCTTCTTTTTTAGTCACCATTCATATGGGCGACCAGAAGGCAGTCATTGTAGGCCTCTCAGGCTGCTCATCCAGCGGCAAGACGACCCTTGCGAGATTATTGCGGGACATATTTCCAAACACCTTCGTCCTACACGAGGATGACTTCTACCGCCCAGAAGAAGAGTCAGTTGTCAATGTGAAATCCACTTCCTCATGAGCACACACAGTAGAGCTGAAACAAGACCGGCTCAGACTCCCTACGAGACATGGCCTCCTTGACTGGGACTGCGCCGAGTCGCTGAACATTCCCGATATGGAGAAGGCACTCGCACATATCCGCTCCGAGGGCACATTTCCTGTAAGCCTTCTTCAACTGCGAGGGAAACACGCCCTCTGAAGGACGATGACGAAATTACTTCCTCCCCTCTTCCTCGTACCTCATCTTGCTTACCAAGGGGTCGCTTCCTCCCTTCCTCTCTTCTTCACAGCCCTTTGTGGACTCGAAAGAAGACAAGAACTCGGTAGGACAGTGTCCCGCTTCCGAGGCCAAGATAGCAGCCTTGAAGGCCAAGGTCTCAGCCTGGCTTGAACCCGGCAAGCCAGGCCACGACATATTCAACAACAACAACAACACCACCACCGACTCATCATCCCCCTCCCCTCCGCTTCGGATGTGTCTCCTCGACGGCTTTCTCCTCTACTCCCCACCAGACTTCAACGGCATCATGTCCCTGCTTGACATCAAGCTCTTCCTGCAGGTGAGCCGCGCCAAGGCGACCCAGCGGCGCGAGGCGAGAGACGGCTACGTCACGCTCGAAGGCTTTTGGAAGGATCCGCCGGGCTACGTGGACAAGATCGTCTGGCCCAACTACGTCGACGCCCACGCGTGGATGTTCGAGGACAGGGATGTCGAGGGGGGCAGGCTGGCCCGAGATGTGTTGCGGGAGAAAGGGATCCTGGCCCAGCAGTCGTCCGAGGAGAAGGAGGGAGGAGGCCGAGCTGTGGATTTTGACTTTGAGGAGACTCTGGAGTGGGCGGTTGAACAGGTCATGGGGGCTTTGGAGAGGTGGCATGTGAGAAAGTGAGGTGGTTCGTCACCTATCAACTTCGCTTAATCCATGAGGAAGATATGCACGTCGAGGGAATCGCCCTTTGACCAGAGGTTGCTTGGAAAGCAGTACCCAGAAAAACAATTGCTATGTGAGCGTCCCCTGAAGACTAGCCATCCAGATGCCTTGGGGGTTTTTAAGTTAGCTTGATGTATTGTAGCCATGATTTTTCACCTAGGCATCCCTTCCTAAGCAGATCTCGTAATGAATCACCTACTCAATTTCTTCACAATCTGCCAGTCGACAGTTTATCCAACTAAGTAACTGAAACCTTGCCGGAAAACTATGATCTTTTCTGCGTACTTAGATCATACTATGCTTTCTGTTCTTTGAATAGCTCACAAGTCGGAACGTGTAAAGCAGCGGTCGAAAGGTATAAGAACAAGTAGAAATAGGAGACAGAAAAGAAATCCGGACAAAGTCAAATGCTATCTCGCCCGTGAGCGATGAAATGGGCCCCTACTTAAGTACTTCCATGCAAGTGGTCCTTTAGCCAACCAACAACAGCATTCTTGCCCTGTACCAAGGCCTCCCGCTCGTGAGGTTTGTTCTCATCGCCACGCGCAAGGCAACCGTGCTCGACTGCAGGGAAATGACGGTAGACGAACGGTATTCCCAGCTTTGTCACCGTTTCGAAGGTATACGCCTTCAACTCGGCCGTATAGGCGGGGTCGTGCTCCGGCGCGAGGATCTGCAGCGGGACAGCAACCTGCTCGATGTCGTCTCTCGTGAGAAGAGACGGGTGGCCGACGGAGATGCAGTCTACTAGAGGTGACTGTTGATGCTCTCGGGACCCGAGGCGGAAGGCGGCCCATCCTCCGTAGCAGAAGCCGACGGCTCCCACGTGTTTGTCTATTGGAATTGCCTTGGGTCAGTTTTCCGAAAAGGCTCGCTGCTGCGAGTCACTTACATCTACGAGGCGGGTAGTCAGTACCAGGTATTCAATTGCAAGACACAGCTCATCTATCACCACGAGAAGACCTTGCTTCTCACCCTCTAGGAACAGCTTACTTGTCTCGCAATGCCCTTGCACAGGCAAATATTCCAGGCTCTCTGGCCTTTCGTCCATTTTTCTGCATGAATCCGGCCACGTCAAGTTTGTGCCACTCATCCTTCAACATCGGTTCGATGGGCAGGGTCTCGCCGTCGAAAAAGTCCGGCACGTAGACCGTCACACCGGCCTCTGCTGCATAATGATCCGCAAGCAGGCGCGTGTTTTGGAACTCCCACTGACAAATGAAGAAAGTCAGTCTACATCAGCGATGATGCCATGAGCCAGAGAGGCTTTGAGAAATGAAGAAAAGAGCTGCACAGGAATAGTAGCAACGGGTTCTCTTTAGCTTGAGGATACGAATAGTGAAAGGAGAGTTTGGGTTCGCCACGGCCACCCACACCGAAGAGATCATGGATGAATAGGACCGCAGCTATGTCACTGGTGCCAGTGATGTATGTCTTGTGATCGGCCAGACTTTCGATAGTGCCGCATGGTTGTCCATCCCACGCAAAGCCTTGGAAGCAACAAGGCTCGACGCTCATCTTGTTTGGTCAATTCGTAAAGACTGTTTGCCGGGCAATACTGGGAACTCTTGTGGAAAGTCATACGTTACAACCAGGACAACCGCATTTACGATGGCTCTGGGGACAGTTTCAGTAGAAACAAGACATCAATGGAATAAATAATATGGACGGCCCACCTGTGCCGCAGAGCGGCAGATCGGGGTTAAGAGGTGAAATCGGACTTTGTGGACTGTAGCAAATATGCTTGTACAGACTATACCCCAGTATCAGCGAATTAAAATTGTAGGTCCTCCGGTGACATGTTCTGGTGCTCCTGATTTGGCGGGCACAGACTGTTGAGCTTGTGAGGTTGTCATAGGCCACCAAAACCGAGAAATAATTGTAGACTTCACTTAATTAGATAATCCACGAGCAACACACGCCATGGCCAGATACCCACAAGACCCAACAGTATCAGACAACAGTTTAATGAGTTGAGTAGTTGAAAAAGCGCTTCCGGCTTTATTCATCAGCCTGAATGAGTCAAGAAACATCTAACGTGACTATCAATTTTATATTTTATGAAGCACAAAAAAAAAAATACATCGGACTCTGGAACTCGTTTTTATAGCTACTTAGAGCCCGCTCTCAAAAACATGGAGAGGGCTAAGGTGTACATCGAGTGGCTCTGTGGTTCGACAAAACACATTGTGCCCAAGTAGAGATAAGCTCTGATGTGTCTTCCACAACATTTGTATCGATTCTGATCAAGCAACCATCTCTTATTGCTGTTTCATTTACGTACGTTATCTTGAACACAAACGCCAACGCCCCCTTCCCACTTCTCCGCCCCATTTTCCAACCTAAATAGACTCCATGGCTCACTGCCGACATAATTCAGTCCCTGCCATTTCCACCATCAACAAAGACTAATAAGTACATAATTCATACATCTGGTGTCGGAAGTTCCATAGAAGAGAAGTCTGCCAGACTGACTGATTCCAATGAAAGCGGCCCCAGCGACATGAGTGACGTTGATGAACGGTCATCGCTGCCCCTGCTAGAGGACGATTCTCCAACTTCAAAGGTTTTCATACTAGCTGAGAACAGAGAAGAAACCTCAGCCCGCCCTTCCAGTGCCCTGAGAAGTATTCCATCCTCCGGGAGCCTACGACTTTTTCGATTTCGCAAGACCTCCTTTCCCGTCTCCGGGTCTGCACCTGCTTGTATCAAAGCTGTCACGATAGATATCCTCCTTTGTCGACCCTGTGTACCCGAATACCGCTCGGCTTTTGACTCGATCGCCTCAGCTAGTGGACTTTGATTGTATCGAAGAATGTTCGGGTCAGCCTGAGCTGAGAGCAGAAGCTTGACAATCTTCTCTTGTCCGGCGTGGCAGGCCATATAGAGCGCCGTCATCTTGTACGTATCCTGTGCATTGATGTCTAGATCCCAATCAGTGGAGTACCTGGTGTTGAAGGAGCCGACTGTTGTTCCACTAGGTCGACGGATTCGGTCGCCCAGAAGTAGCTTTGTCACAGTGGGTGTCTGGCTTTTGTGGAGGGCAGTCTGGCCCTCACGGTCGACGGCCTTGGCGCTGGCTTTGTTCTGCAACAGAAGCTCGACGGCTGTCTGATTCGATGACCCGATGGCAAGAAGCAGTGGGGTCTCGTGATCTTCGTTTGTGTTCTCCAGGGTGTCCGAGTTCTCAATCATCTGCTGGAGCACAATTTCGTCATGGCAGATTTCCGCTGCTCTGTGAAGAGGCGAAGATTTGCCGTCCTCGTCCATGATATCAAACCGGGAATCTTGACTCTGATCAGCAAGTGTGATACAATTTTCCTCACACCATCGCACAGCATGGGGGCATGTTGCTTTTTGCTGGTAGGGCCGACCGATGGCTCTCTCGAGCTCCTTCAAGAGTCCTTTGTACTGAGAGCTGCACACTGCTCGCTGGCGCGCATCTCCATGTCCTCTCCGCGACCTGTAGAGTTCCAAGAGATGTTCACCAACCTCGGTGATCTTGTGTACGTCTTTGGGTTCCTCGTCGGTGTAGGCAGTGAAGACCTCGTTCAGACTCTTCAATGCCATGTCCAGCTGGCCTCTCTCCTTATAGAGCTGACCCAATCTGCTCTGTATCCTCAAGTCCTTGTGCGTAGGTCGGTTTTTCGACAGTGGACTCCTAGATGAGTCTGAAAATATCGAATCCTGTTGTCTCGGAGACGCAAAGCTGACCAGGCCCTGCAATATCGCAATCGCTTGGGCCTTGCAGTCTTCCGTGTCGCACTGGATCAAGATATCTGCTAACTGTTCTCGCATGGAACAGTACTTGTCACTTTGTTTCCAGGTCTCACGATCCATAGCTAATTGCTCTTGAATATCCATAGCCCGATGTTGGATGGCCACTGCACTTTCGTAAAGGCCATAACTCATGAGGCGGTCGAAATCCACTCGATTCGCGTCCCATTCGCACTCCAGTTGATCTTTTCTGAGTGTCGCTGGCTCGAAGGAAATTGAATTCGTGGGGTGCGGAGGCCCTGATGTTGATGGTGGCCTTGTTGTAGCCGGCGACTCTTGAAGAACCACGAAGGTAGCCGCACTGTTGGCGAAAGAAGCGACCTCCTTCTTGACTTCAAAAGCTTTCAGGTCATCTTCGGAATGAGACACAGTCGGGCTCAGGGGTTGAAGTCGGGCGAAGGCGTTGACTGCGGACGCGATTTCACGTATGGTTGAGTCGACCTGGGTGACCTTTAATGCGACGTGGTCTAGCTTGTATCTTTTAAGAAGACGATGCTGTTAGTTGATTGACATTCAAGGAGGACCAGGCCGCTATCACTTACAAATTTAGAGCCTGCAGAAGCAAAGCCAAGTCTTGTATGTACCCTTCGATTAGATGGCTCTTCTGCTTGATGCCTTGATCGTCGACCCAGAGATTAAACGCCAACACTATCCTTCGAGCTGAACCTTTCGGCTTAGGTAGGGTTGCGGACAAGGCCAGCAAGGTGTCATAGCAGCTCCCTGTGAGTTTCCTGATGAGGTGGAGGAGTTCGCTTTCGTTGGGAATGGTCATCGGTCGCGATTGGAGATAACGCTCGATAGACTGGAAGTAGTGATGTATTCGACTGACTTTGTCTTCGAGATGACTGATAGTTGAACGCGCCTCTTTGACCGCCTTGACGGAATCTTTCAACAGCTTTAATCCCTGGCACAGAGTCCCGGCGAGCTGTATGACATTTACAACGACACCAAACACGTCCAAAGGGGTGGCCATCTTGGTAGACTGGACTGGCGAGCGAGGCCGGAAGCCATGGAAGTCATGCTTGCTCGGTATTTGCTTTCCAGGGTTTTGAAAACGATGATACTACACCTCTTCGCGCTGTTCATGCGTTTGTGTGAAGCCCAGGAGCGCTCGGAGAAGCGCAGAAGCCCATCAAGATAAGCCACTGGGAACTTGCGGAGATCATGTACAAGCCAAGTCTTATTTGACAAAAGGACTGCAAGAGTGAAGGAGGCCTCGGTGTTTATGATGAATAATTAGGGCTCGCACACTGTTGCTTCGGGGCAACAGACAATAGAAGAATGCTGTGCTTCGGCTTATGTCCTGATACCGTTTATTACGTGTCAGGGCTCACGTCAGGCTCCTCCTCTCTCGGAAATGGGAACCCATTGAAGAGCAAGGCGCTTGGCGGCGAGGCAATGAAGGCTGGGGAGGTGTCACACGACCTGTAAGCCTGCTAGAACCCTTGTATTCTACAAGGTTGCCGAGAGTCTTTAGCCTATAGCCAATGAAGCAATCAACTTTAGCATGCGCATATGTTGAAGCAGACACTTTGTCTGCGTGAGAGATCGGCCAACACATCATAACAGCAAGTGATGTCTTCTGAACGGAAACGCCTACCAAGACACAAAACGTTTCCTTTCTGTTTTCTCTCTCTTCCCTTGGTGGCACGCAGTCATTTGAGACATTCGTAAAAGAAAGACATGCTCCATCGCAAGCTCCTCCTGCTGGTAGTGGTCAATAGGGCTGTGATCTGCCTTTTGAGCGGGGTTCACCCCATACCATCCGGGGTTCGATACAAAGTTTTGTCAGGGGTTGGCGCAGTCAATACATCATCTAGGCAGCCACACCCCCTCCGATCACCAGCAGAAAAGGCATAGGGTCATGTGGGTTGTGACGCAGATGTCTCTTGGGGGCTAAAGTGATCTCATGTGTAGTTTTCAGCTCCATGAGGCCCTCAGTTTAGGACTATCCGAAATTCCAACTTTTTGTGAGGCGCATGGTTCATTCTCGTTCAACAACTTTTGACAAATTAATTGTATAATCTCATTCAGCACATGCAATTTGCATATTGAATTCCCTGTTCAAGTCCGCCGTTTTCGAATCAACGCTCGAGGCTTGGGATTGAGAGCGTGGCGTCTTCCTGTAATCAATCCTCATCACCGTACAATTGGGCTGCTCGCTTAGCTATTGGGCGCTTGGTCGGTATCGAGACGCCCATTTCCTGCAGTGCTACCAAGGAGTGCGACATCCACCCCGCTCAATAACGCTGAGGCTGTGAATCCACACACAAATACACACCATCGTATCGAAAAAGCCTAGCCATAACTAATTCATAGATCCCTGGTGGCTGCGGCATATTTTAGAACGAGTGTAGTTGTGGCCTGCTGTGATTTCGCGTTCTCCCACCGCAGACCCAGAACATGCCTCCTCAGAACATTTCAAATTTTTACATTGCATGCCTATGCTTCTTTCAATCACTGCAGAGCATGATATGCAAATCCTACTTTCTTTGCAGTGAAGACTACATACACCTGTGAAATTAAATCTTTCAAACATCAGTTCAGTTGGGCTCTCAACCTGCGTACCCCAATGACTGAACATACATCACGGCTTCGGAGGCGTGAAGCCCACCTGGAACAACGCAACTTCAATGATCGAGCGATCATAGAAGGGCCCCTAGGTAAATTATTTCTGAACGTACTCGACTCTGGACAACCTTCTACGAACAAAGGCCCTCTGCTCAGTGCTGCTGATACACAATTTCTCCAGCTCACCTCAGTGACAAGGAACTACAGAAGGATGTCAAGGAGTTTGCAAGGAACCTTCCCGGTGTTGAGTACGAAGAAGTCCTCCGGGCAGCTCGGGTAGCCAAGAATATTCGCACCTACGATGAGGTCGCAAAGAACATGGCCACAGAGACCAACCTGCTTGTGGCGCTGGACACGGACGAGAAACAAGGCCTTGTCTCAGAACAAGAGAATCTACGTGGTCAATTCCGCCACATTCTGCCCGTCGTCCTGACAGTCGGATGTGCTGCTTTCTTGCAAGGCCACGTCCAGGCATCCATCAACTGCTCGTCATTATATGCAAAGCTGCTACTGTCCGGGGACACTACTGATCTGCAAAACTGGCTCCAGTTTGGGAAGCTCAACGCACTGCAGCAGTGGAAACTAGGTGCCATGAACGCCATGCCTTTCTTTGCAGCCGCTGTCATTGGTACACCTTCCGCTCTTTTGTTTAACTACTGGATCGGTCGGAGAGGAGCCATCACCGTCGCAGCCTCGTTGATCCTCGCCAGCTCACTCGGATCGGCATGGACAACTACTTGGTGGCAACTCTTGTGCGTCAGGATTGTCAATGGTTTTGGTGAGTTTAGAGTCAATGTGACTGAGCTCATGAGAACAGAACTTCTAGCTGACTCTAGTGACAAGCCATGGGAATCAAAGCCGTCAGTACACCCATCCTCGCAAGTGAAATCGCCTCTACCCAGTGGCGAGGCTCGTCCACTTTGATGTGGCAACTATGGTGAGACAAACATCATCCGTCTCTTGTATTTCATAGTCATACTTCCGAGATCTGACCACGGTTCCAGGGTCGCTTTTGGCATCGCAATGGGTTCCGTGTTCAATCTGGCAATTGCCAAATGGTGTAATGCACTAGGTGCAGGTGCGCTGGCAGAGAACCAACAGAACGCATTGAGACAAATCCTTGGAGCACCCTTTGTGCCGTCGGTGATTCTCTTGATCGCCCTGTGCTGGTGTATAGAGAGCCCTCGATACTACATGCTACCAAACACACCGCGCTTCAACGTCCTTCGGGCATACGAGATCTTACTGAGTGCTAGGCAGACCAAGGTTAGTGCAGCTGCGAATGATATAATGATCTACCGTGATAGAAGCTCACAAGGCGGTGTCGTCACAGCTCCAAGCCCTGAGGGACCTTTATTTGATCCACAAATCTGTGGAGTTGGACGAATATCAATTCAGCCCGCCTGCGCATGAGGTTGAGTTGCGTGAGCGCACCAACACAAGGACTACTCGTGACATGGAGAATGGCAGGACTTTCGCCTTCAGTCCGCGGGATGACCAGCCCAGAGCTTCCAAACCTGGTCTCACTTATGCCAGTAATTTGAAGTCTGGTTTTTACCATTCCCTCCGACAATACCGATTCCTATTTACCATTGGGAAACTCCAGAATGCTGTGCTCAGTACCTGCGTGGTAGCTCTGGCACAGCAGCTGTGCGGCAGTAAGTGCATGTGGCTCTTTTTACTTGACATGACTTACTTACACACGAGCAAGGCTAATTCAAGGGA
Organism: Cryphonectria naterciae; assembly: GCA_014850475.1. Taxonomy (NCBI): domain Eukaryota; kingdom Fungi; phylum Ascomycota; class Sordariomycetes; order Diaporthales; family Cryphonectriaceae; genus Cryphonectria; species Cryphonectria naterciae. The sequence goes on along the minus strand of JACWST010000137.1, from coordinate 48,640 downwards.
TAATAGTCAACGTCTTTGCATTCTACTCGAGTGAGTATCTTGGGTAGCCGGCATGAATAGATGGACCCCCAGCTGACATCCTCCAAGACACTTTCTTCGTGACCAGGAGCAACACACTGCCTACAGACCCGGCGCGTTATGAAGTTGCTATGGGTCTCAGTGCTGGATTTGGTACGTTGACTCGAGATTTCCTGCCCCTTTCCTACTGCCTTGAAGCTGACAAGTACAGGGGCCATCAACTTTCTGTTTGGGCTGCTGGCAATCAGGCGCATCGATACCTGGGGTCGACGCAAGTTGATGCTTATCACGTTGCCGCTGATGAGCCTTTTCTTAGCAGCTGCGGCGTTAACCTTTATCAATTGGAACTCGAGTCACCTGCCAGCACTCGTCATACTGATATATTGTAAGTCACAGCCTTGCAAGATGTTGCTTCGGAGTCGATTAATTATTAATGAATTCAATATTCAATGATAGTGTTCGCGGCTGTGTATTCGCCAAGCTTAGGGCCAATTCCGTTTACATTGGCATCCGAGAGTTTCCCGCTCGCTCAGCGAGAGGCAGTAAGTCCCTTTCCATGGACACCATTCTACACGTTGGGTGATAGCGAAAATGTGAGAATACACTGATTCTGAGACCTTATAGGGGTGTGCGGTAGCTATCTCAGTCAACCTATTCTTCTCTGGAGTCCTCACCCTGTGCTATCCCGCGCTCGACACTGTGGCCAATCACTGGGGCGGACTTGTGCTCTTCTCAGGGCTGAATATGGTGGCATTTGTACTGGTGTTCCTGTTGGTGGAGGAGACAAAAGGCTTCAGCCTGGAGGATTTGATTGTGGTTTTTGCAGTGCCCAAGATCAAGTTTGTCAAGTTTCAGTTGGGATATTTGGGGTACCTGTGGCGAAAGTATGCACTCCGGTCTAAGGAAGATGAGCCTGAGTTCTATACCTTTGCATACATGGAAAGCATGAATGCTGAGAACCTGGATGAGGACTCTGATGTTTTTGATGAAGAGCTATAGAAGGGTAGGATGTTGGCGAATACTTCTCTGGTTGCATAATGTTCAATTTTCATAACAAGTCCATCTTGTTGGGCACTAGGCAGATAATCTGAATGATTGATGTACCATGTGCAACAGAGCTTGAAAACCTCAACACCAAGGATTTGCAGTATTTGACCTATTTCCTAAAATTCTATGCACACAAGGCTGAAGGTGTCTCTATTTTTGCAATCACCTCTTGGCACGATCATTGATACACAATAAGACTTTTAGTCGGTTACACACCTTGCCATCCCAATTCCAATGAAAATGTTCAATATGTGGATAATCCCAGTGTATGAAGGGCGAAATTCCCCTATTCTTTGGTATTTGGTGCATATAATTACTCTCTTTGCAACATTTTAAAAGTTATATATTAGTACATACTCTGACTTTCTGGACACCCTGTCCCCCTCCCCCCCATACTTTTCGAGCAATTCTTTGGACCTTCGCTCACCACGACTTGTATTCATGATTTTAAATTTTTAATGCTTATTACAATTTGTTTTTGGTAAAAAAAACTTTTTGGTTGGTAAAGAGAAATTTGTTTGTGAAAATAAAAAATAAAAAATAAAAAAATTCATCAGTCAATCAATCATCGAGAGAACCCGATGGCAGGATTACTACCTCTAGAAACGAGCGGAATGCATAACGAATGGATCACAGACTCTGATTGCTGATTGATGTCCAATGAAAAGCCGGTAAAATCATCGCAGCAAGTCGACTAACTAATTAGGGCCATAGGTGATCCGTGTACAGGACCACAAACCCCAGGATTTGTCCAGATCTTGATCAATTACGCGACCCGTGAGCCCGACCGTGCTGACCTCGACGGAGTAGATATGCCATTACCGCAGCATCACAGATGCCGAACACTGTTTGGGGTCAGTTGGTGCATATCCGGCCATGCATGCCAAATCAAATTTGCTAAGCTAATTAGCTATCTAGGGCTTTATTTTAATTATATTTCTATCTGGGTAATCCGGCTTTTTGCTTTATTTATTTCTCAAGCTGATTAAAAAGTTTAAGATTTGTAAAAAGGCATCTGCTAAATCATTATTATCGAAATCAATATATAAGCCCTTTTTAGATGGCTTGGAAAATATAGTATTTATTTAGATTACCAAAATCCATAAAATGCAAAAAAGGAATAATTTGATCAAACTATCTATCGAGATTTATCGCTATAATATATAGCAATTATCTTACTACGTAAACTGCGCTAAAAGTATTCTTAGGGATACTCTTAGCATGCGATCTAATTCTGAAGAGAAAGTCTGTTCCATTATCCGGTGAAACTTGACTGGTAGATTGCATAAGTTGCGCTAAGAGTGTCCTTGAGGACACTCTTAGCGCGTAATCTAACTCTAAAAAGGAAACCCGTGAACCGGTGAAACTTATCGGTCCCTTCTGTAACATTATATACTGCGGCAGTGCTTACCATATAAAGAATTAGGGAGGTTGATAAACATAAGCGCTATATGTCCAATTGGCTTCGTCATTATCAGCATAATGATAGCTGTGTGAAGGCTAATAATCAATGCCGGCTTTTTTCTGCGAGTGGGATGGCTGTGGAAAGAGTTTCAACCGTAAAGTAGTATGGCCTGTTCGCTCCTGTTAGGTGGTGTTCTAACGCTAGACGACGAATCGGGACTATGGCAATGCACAGAAATGCCTTAGCTCCGGGTGGGTGTAGGCGTGGCGGGCATGGGTTTGGGGCGGGCTTCTGTTGATCGCAACGGATGTACATGGCAGCCGTTGCAACGTGCGCACTTGGAGGCAGGAGGAAGTGTCCAGGCTCTAAGACCTCAAGATGAACCGACCGCGCCTCAAGCTAAAAGAGTTTACAGCATAGCTTCCAAGGCCTTCATGGTCTTCCCATAGGCAATCACCACCCTTACCTCTGCGATTGGTATGGTCCATACAGCAAGATAGCCGATAAGGATTCAGATGAAATTGGGGTTAGATGTAATTATGTAAGAGTGCAAGAGAAAGGCGGTGTCCACATAGCCTGCAGCTACCCGAGGGTGAGGTGACAGCGGCTGTTCTAGAAAAGAAAGAGAAGGAACGGAGCAGAGGAGGAGGGGGCCACTTCCCAAGCTTGGGGGCGCTGTGGTGGGTACTTGCCGAATTAGCGGAGCCTCAAGGCACTAGCGCCATGCTGATCCCCTGTCACGCCGAGGGCCCTTGGGGGGGTCTAAACCTTGCCGTATGGTGCCATGGATGGTTGTTTTCAGCTACAATATCCAATCCTAAAAGCAGCAGGAAGTCATTTGTTCTTGCTCTCCATCATTTGCGGCCACTCATTAATTTATAGGGATTCTCCCCCTTTGCTAATGATATCACTATACTTCTCAGTTACAAAGTAGGACCTGTCGCAGTCGCACTGCCTTTCTCAGCGTCCGTGAGCCATGGGCTTTCGCTACCTTTTTGGATCTAACTTCTGTCCTCTCGCACACTCTCTCAGAATGGTCGTCTATTTGCTTGTGGCCACTGCAACAGTACAGTGTAGTCGATGCATCAAATCTTATACATTTTCTCGGTTTTCAAAAGTGTAAGAAATTATAGTATTTTTGGGACTTAAGTGGTAGTTGGATGATTGGTATAAGGGCCGAATGACTTTGGGGGAGGGGGTTTATCTAGATACCTACTTTGATCCTCTCAACCTAGGTTCCGGCCCAGGCACATATACATCCCAGCAGGCGGACACCACTCTCTCTCCCCCATTTCGTGAAGGAGAAAACGTACACATGATGTACTAGTACTGTACTGCATAAGCAATCGAATTGTTATTAGCTCACGCCCTCCCCGACCATGGGCGGCAGCGGCCTGTCCGGGGCCCACTTACAAGTGATGCTGCATGAGCAGCCCAGGGACGAAAGTGTGTGTGTGTGTGTGTGTGTGTGTGTGTGTGTGTGTGTCTGAACATCAAGCCAACTTACACAGCAAAATGTTCAATGGCGTTATGTACTTGACTCAAACAAAATCCCCCAGCATTCTCATCATGATGCTGAATGTGACCCACCTGACCTGTATGCAATCCACATGCTATGGGATTTTGGTCAGTGAGAAGTCACACACTAGGTGGCGGCCGAATATCTCGAGAAAAACTATATGAAGGGGAGCACGGTCTCGTCTGAATCCAGATTGTCCTCTTCCAGTTTCTGGATTTTGTCCCGTATGGCTAAAAGCAGACTAACCAGTCCCAGCTGTATCACCTCTCCTGTTGAATTCATTCCCAAACAAGACTCTGGGAGACTATATCCTCTTCAGCCATCCTCATCCACAACTGACCATCTTGCTTAACTCGCTGCACAAATTCTCGCTCAACCCTCATCGAGACTGACTTGAAGGCCCCTCACCACATTTCCTCTCGAAATCATCAACCTCCTTCAAGATGTCAGGACCACTTCAAAAGTGAATTAATCGTCTCCTATGTTGTGACCTTTGCCATCTCAAGCAAGACCTCGATTTCTGCCACTCCTTCTGTCCTTCCCTACCTCTCCTTCTCTCTTCCCTCCGCCCACCCTTCCCGCTGCCCACCCCCCACCCCTCTTTTCTTTTTGCTCAACCTTCCCCAGCCCCTCTCTTTCCTTTGCTCACCCTTCCCGCCCCCTCTTCCCTCTTCTCTCTGCCCCTCTCTGCCCCTCTCTGTCCCTCTCTGTCCCTCTCTGTCCCTCTCTGTCCTTGTGTTGTCTCTTCCTCCTAACCAGCCCCCCCCCCTTCTCCTTCCTGCCTTTTCTCCCTCCCTTCTTGTTCTCATCACAGGAACAGAGGCCATCCATGAAACAGCCTGCTATAACCACCTCTTCCCTTTTCCCAAAAACAAAACGACTCTATTACCATGAACCCACAATAGTCCATCTCTCTTCAACCTCCTCTCCCCACGCCATAAAGGCTAACCTCCAACCCCAACCAGCAACAAGCACAACTCATCCACACAACACGTCTGTTACCCTCCTCCTCCTTCTCAAGACCAGCCAGCCGCTGGGAACTCCCTCCAGTACTACTATGACCAGCCGCCGACTGATGACAATGTCCTCTTCACCCTACCTCACGCCGACGGCGAGGCGTCCCGCAACAGGGTGCAGGCCGACATGGCCCTCATCGACCACCAGCCCCGCGAGAACTCCACGACAGAGCCTCGCCGTATTGGCCACAGCACCGCCGCAGGCCCATCTCACAAGCCGGCTCATGCCAAGCAAGGCCGCAAGGAGAAACGGCAGCCCGAAAGCCTGCTCGGAGTGGGCACGTGGCCGTCGGATCCCGAGAGAGGCATGTCTGCACCTCCACAGGACATGATAGGCGAACTTGACGTCCTCGGCCAGGAGTATCAGCAGCACTGGACTCCTGTACCCCAAGTCGATGAGGAGACTGCACGCCAGATGATGCAAGAGAACATTAAAAGAGACATCTTCGGGGTCGGGTCACAGTTCGGGCAGTAAATTGCCAGTCCGTCGTATGTGAGTTGGTCGTGATCCAAGACCATGGGCTTACTGATACTAACGCATATTAACAGTGAAAGATGGAGCAAAGCGTGTTTGCATTTGTCTGACCAGACTTTGTGCAGCCGACAGGCAATGTATGTCTCCACAGCTGACCTGTCTGCACAATTCAGGTAAAGCATGGTACATGAACGAGCTAAAACCTCCACGAGTCTCGCTACGGAAACAGGGAAATTGGAGTGATTGGGTGTTGGGCGTTTTGAGCGAAGGAATTGGGAGTAAACAAAGGGACCAGGAAAATGGATTTACACTTGAGCCAAGGCAAGCAGGAAATGAGACATGGGTAAAACAAAGAAAGATGTTTAGAAAAAAACAAAAAACGAGGAAAGCCGTTTTGGATATCCAGTAGCTAAAATTATACACTATCATGATTTTTCATTTGTAAAAAAAAAACCCAAAAAAACCCGTGGAGCAAAAGAAACCACCAGCGCCGAGCTATGCAACTAGTCATTAAATTCGTAAAGTGGTAGACACCTGCCCAGGAGCAGTCCATTGTCCTCACTGGCCTGTCTCGGCAAGCGTAAGCACGTAGGGAAGCTCGCCCGCACCGACCGCGTCGCTGAGGCGGATGATGGAGCCGCCCGAGGCTGCAGACCGGAGGCTTGCGCTCGAGCTCGATCCCGAGACACCGCCGGCCACATAAGGGTGGCGCGTCTGGGCGAAACTGTTCAGGCTCGAGTTCGACACGGACCCTGGCGACACTGCCGTTCTCCTGCTCTTAGGCGTCGTCGGCGCGGTGCGATACGTCCCCGCCCACGTGCCCTGCGAGGAGTGCCGGACCGTCATGTCCGGCCGTCGGCGGATCTGTGAGGCGTTGCTGGCCGAGCTGCTGGACGTCGAGGCCGTGGCGTGCGAGGCGTTGCTCTGCTGGCGGTGAAGAGATGGCTGGCTGATCCGGCTGCGTGGCGTGCTGGGGCTCTCGCGTGGTGCGTCGTTGTCGATGTCGCTCTCAGACGATGCAACGTCATCATTTGCGCCGCCGAGAGCACGCAGCGTCTCTGGGTCGAGGGGCTCCATGGTTCGCAAGATCTCGGCGAAGAGGTGCATCAGTTCTCGGAACCGAGCGTTCGAGATGGGTCGTGTTGAGTACCGCGCGTAGTCGTACGACGACAGGAAATCTGCCGTCGCTCGTGAGGGTGCCAAGACGCCCAGCTCCGCCAATTGCGCCAGATACTGCCGCAGAGGCAAGTTTTCGGGCCTCTGCAGCAAAGCGATGGCGTCCGGATCTAGGACAGGCTGGGCAGGTTCGGACTCGGGAGCTGGAGGTGCCAGAGTCAGGGCCTTGGCCTCGATCAGGTTCGGCAGCTCTGAGATGACGGTGCTGTACTGTAGATTCGGCAAATCAGGCGAGTTTGGCGAGGCCCATCCATAATGTTCAATCTCGCCCCACACGGCTTTATGCGGTGGCAAGGTGATGCCCATCCTCTCCTCCGCAGTAGCCGCCTTCTTCATCCTAAAGATCTTGAACGTCCTCGCCCGTCCTTGCGCATGTGTGTCTTTCTCCCCGTGGCCATCAGCCTCCTCCTCCTGCGTATCCGCCGTGGCCAGCCTCGCGCTCCCGACTCGCGGCTTGCTCTCGTAGGCGATCGCGGCGCTCCTGCTCAGCCCGGCGATGATCATCTTTCGGACACTCTTGTGCACCTCACCCTTCTCGATCGGGATGTAGTGCTTTGGGATGTTTGCGAGAGTCGTGCGCATGACGTACAGCCGAAAGAAGTAAATACAGACGACGGAGACGAGAGTGACCGACAGACAGATGATGACAATGAAAATATCAAAGCGCTGATGGTTGCGGTAGGACTGACGAATGACGTCGGCGGGAGTGACGCAGAGGAGGAGGAGCAGGATCAACGAGAGGAAATAGTAGAGGGAGTGGTAGATGATGCGCCAGAGAAGATGGAGGCGCGACATCGTGGCGGTTGAGGAGCCAAAGCCCGTGGCGAATGGAGAAGCGACTATGGCCGCGAAGCCTGTGGATCTATTCGTTTAAGTGCTGTATTATCTATTAAGTGAGAGTACTTTGTCTGGTGAGCGATTCGTCTCGATGGCCGACTGCCGCGCTGTCGACGAGGACAAGATGTCGGTATCATGATGGTGGTGCTGCTGGTGCGCCGTTGTCCATGAGCTCGCTGGCAGACATCGAGGCTGGACTAAGGATATTGAGGGTGGCCGAGCAGCAGTTGTTGTTGTTGTTATTGTCAGGAGAGAAGGAAGAGAGGTGGTGTGTCTTCTGGTAAGAAGTGAGAAAGGCGACGCAAAGGGAAGCCACGCCAAAATGAAGTGGGCAGCCGAGCCCCACAGCCAATTAAACGTCATCGCCTCCAGCCCCCTTTCAAAAAGAACAAACCATCACCGTTGTTCCCGGACTCGCAACACCCGCAGAAATCTCCGTATGAGCCTCAGTGTGACTTGACTTGATGCATTACAGACATGCTGAGATTCATTTTTTTCTATTTCTTTATCTCGTTGAGCAACATGCTCGGGTATAATCACATAATCATGTCAAAAATGTTGTGAACTGTCCCATTTTTGGTCATTCTTCCTTCACGTTCTCACGACTGCGAACCCTTTTTTACCGCATCTGTCGCATCTCTGGTGGCCGTACAGTCTCAATCGCAGCCGTCTCCCTGGCCCTGTGAGGCATTCCAGCTGCATCCCGCGCCTGGCGCATATCCGCAAAGGTCAACCTGATATCCCGTGCGTACGGGCCAAAACCTTCGATGAGTTGCCGCAGAGCCTCCTTCAAGGTCTCCAAGACCGCATCTACCACTGGGCTCTCCTTCGAAGCGCCAAGCTCTGTCCAGTGCGTGGGGAAGTCGTCCTTGAACTTCTCCAGCTTCACAGTCAGCGCTGTGAAGCTCCGGATGATGGTCGAGACGTCGCGCTGCACATTGCCATAGTTGTCCTCCGCCAGGCTGTGCAGCGCCAGCTTGGTCACGGCAGAGATGGCATTGATGAAGAGGCTTGGCTCCGCGTACGGCGTACCCAGCACAACGACGGTGAGTCTCTGGTCAAGCGTATTCCTAAACGGCTTGCCAAATGGCGACTTCAGAAAGTGTCTCGTCCACTTCTGGATCGGGCTGTGCAGATCATCTGAGCTGGTCGCCTGCCGTGCCACCTCCTGTACCACCCCCCTGGCCTGGGAGTACCCCTTCTGCACGATAGGACTTAGCCGTGGCTCTTGCCCAGGCGACCGTACCGCGACTTTCCCGATGATGTTCTCGATCTTGCTCTTCTTGGCCGGCGTAGACAAGAGGATAGGGTCATTGCTGACCTGCAGAGACCGTCCTGTCGCAGCATTGGGATCGCTCGCAGCCGGCACAAGTTCCTTGGAAGGAGGTTCAGGTGCCTTGCCGTAATCATCAATTCTAGCCTCCATCTCCTTGACGACATTATGGCACAGCGCATAGATCTGGGACCACGCTGGTCCATCCTTTCTATCAATATCCTGGTAGATAGCCTTTCGTCGAGGCCCAAAATCTCTGGCGATGAGGGCGAGCTCCCACATAGCAAAAGACTATTAAGGTCAGCATAACAAGCCTTGGACGATTGGGTTCATGAGTGTAGTACCAACCTTGATATGCAGCTTCTTGCTCTTCAGGCCGTTCAACAAACTTCCGTTGGGATCTTTGGACTCGGAAGTCAGGGGATTCCCAAGCTTCAACGGCGGCCGCACCAGGAGCATCGAGAACATCTTGATGCCGGCGAGCCACATAAACAGCAGCATGAAGCCTGTGGAGAAGCAGCGCAGCCACATCCAAGCGTTCACGCTGGCCAGAGTGGCGGGGACCATGTTGGTCTTGGGCAGAGTGTAGAATGTCCGGAAGAACGCAAGGGCAGTACGCCATGCCAAGGCGCGGAGTGTCATCCCTGACATGAAGTTTGGAAGCTTAGCCGCGTGGTATAAAACGCCGCTGAAGACAAGGGCAGCTACCGATTGCATGGCGGCCAGACTCGCAAGAGCAGGCACGTCGTTGCTGAGGCGTGTCTGCCAAGCGACCTTGTCACTTGCTGCTGCTCGCTGTTCTTCCTTGAGCTTGACGGGCCGCAGGAGAAGCCTGTCGTCGTCGCGATAGATGTGCAGTACGCCCTGTAGCAGACCAAACAGCAAGCAGTGGACGGTGTAAAATATGGGCTTCTCGTTCAACCGTGCCCTGTCACCAGACTGGACTACCACCCAGCTGAGGTCGTTTGCCGTCGAAGTCCACAAGTAGACCTGGCTGAACAGCAGAGACGACACCGTGTACGACACGATGGCCTCCAGCGTCTGCGAGGTCGCAGCATATCGCAAGAATGTCTGGTAGCCGGAATTTGATGTTCGTATGCCCACATGGTATTGGGCGATTCGCAGGATGACCACGGTAAGGCCGCAGAGGAAGATGAAGAATGCTCGTATGCCGGTTGGGCCGATGGGGAAGATTAACCAAAAGACTGACGCGACAGGAATTAATCTCGAGAGAAGGATCGAAAGTGGCGGTGGAAGGGGGAAGGGAGATGTGACTTACGAGACCACCAGCTTGAGAAGATCGCCCTGGGAGACCTGCAGACGGCGAAAAGAAGGGACTCGACGTATGCGATGACCAGGAGGATGGTGGTAGTAGAAGAGAACCGTCGCTGCAACGATGCCTGCAGAAAATCCTTATACGGAGCCCGCCTGACAGGAGCCATCTTCACCAGCGCGCATGGTCAGGCGAAGAAGAGGTCCTAGAGTTCGGTGGAGGGGGGAAAGGAAAATAGGTATGGTAGAGGAGGAGGGGAGGTCGTAAATGGAGCACGAAAGGCTGTAAACAAGAGCTTGAAAAAAGAAGTGGACCCTTCTGCCGGTCGCCTCGTCGCGGCACGCTGCAGGCAGAGACACGCGCCTCTAGACAGTGAAAGACAGCTGGGGCTGGGACCCCCTGTACGGGCCACCACAGCAGGGCACTAACTCCTGCTGTGCATAGTACAGTACGTACTGCGACGGTCCAGGCATCCACTATAACTCAAGGTGAATTACGTAACCTTGCCAAGCCTGGCACTGAGTTTCCGGAATACGCAGGCTTGAGACGTCACCAGATAACCCTCACTCGCCATATTATTATGCTTTGCACCTCCAGGAATTTTCAACGCCTATGCTCACCTCCCTCATACACTGCTCAAGACCACTAGCTACACTGATCACACTGGAGTGCGATTACTTGATTGCCAACCAGAAACCGCAGCGATGTCTTTCGACCAACTTTCCTCGCTCGAGTCGCAGTCGCGACGCAATAACTCCGGGTACACGGACGACCCGGAGTTTGACCGGCTGTCCCAGGACCTGATGAACAAGCTCTTCACCCTGACCGGCAACATCTCCCGCCTCAGGACAGAGATTGGGCACCTGGGCACCCGGAGGGATACTGCACGGGTGAGGGAGCGGGTGCACGATCTGATCGAGGAGTCGAGCGAGACATTCAAGGACGTGGGCGAGGGCGTCAAGAAGATCCAGACGTGGGAAGAGGTTACGGTATGATTTTGCTTTTGCGCCTCATCTGTCTGTGTGTCTATTTCGTCGTATGCATGTTCTGACAGCTCCTCTCCCCCGCAGCCAACACAAAAATACAAACAGCAGAAGCTCTTCCGCGAGTTCAAAGCATCCCTCGCCGAGTTCCAGTCCCTACAGCGCCAGGCCCTCGAGAAACAACGAGCCTCCGTCTCCGCCGCGCGGGCCGCGGCCGCCGATGAGGAGGAGGGCACAAACCTCGGCTCCGTGCCCCAGAGCCAGCAGCAGCAGCAGGCGCAGCTGCAGGAGGAGCTCCGGTTGGCCCCGCAGGACGAGGTCGACTTCCAGGACGCCCTCATCGCAGAGCGCGAGGAGGAGATCCGGAATATCGAGCAGGGCGTGGGCGACCTCAACGTCTTGTTCCAGCAGGTGGCACAGATCGTCACGGAGCAGGGCGAACAGCTGACCGGGATTGCGGAGAACGTGGAGAGGACGCGTGAGGATACCAGTGCGGCGGATCGAGAGCTGAGGCAGGCGGCGAGATACCAGCGGAATGCGAGGAGCAAGGCATGTTGCTTGCTGTTGGTGTTGGCCGTCATTTTGACGATTGTATTGCTGGCTATTTTCCTGGGCTGATCTCGTGGTGGACACTTGTCAATATGTGGTTGGAAGATCCCAATACGCCAATCATATTACCATTGGGTTTCATTTGGCTACAGTCGCTCGGAAGACGTCGCAATTGGGGGGATAGATGCGGTGTGGGACGCAACGTCTTGGTTCAATAGACTTTTGCAGGCGCTCGGAGTTTATATGTTAGAATCAGCACATTCCGCTAGCCAGCGTTGGCGAGTCTATTTTTCTATGTATTTTTTCCTCTTCTTCTTTTTGGGTGCATCGTTCCTACTTAAGCTCTTCATGTAGACGGTTTGGGTCTGAGCAATGGCATTTCCATGCCCCGACATGGCTTGATAGTATGTTTCGGCATGGGCATAAGCACTTTGATACCCTTGCTGACAGCCAGGCTGAAGCTGGCGGAAGACAACCAGTACAGATGCAACGCCGCAGGCATGTCCATCGTGATCGGCCCAATGGCGAGGGCCATGATCAGCATCGTCCGCTGAAAGACACGACGCCCGCGTGTCTGCCCTAGCAAAGATGCGTTCTTGTCCCCAGCGACGGGGCTGAGGCCGAATAGCTCCCTCCTTGCCGCCGTCGTCTCGGGGATCATGTGCAAGACCAGCACAGCAGAGACGGCGAAGGGGAGGACGTGATATGGATCCGAAACCAGGAGGTCAGGGAACCAGAGACAGCCGCCAGTTGCGAAAGATGGCTCCATGGAGATGGAGGCGAGAGCGTCAGGGCTGGTGGGGGCTGTAACTTGGCTCAGGTCCGTTACTGAAGGCAGGTCGGCCGGGTGTGCAGCTGTAGATATGGATTCTGTGGTCTCCGTAGCCCCTGCATTGGTGATATCACGAGTGGAAGATCTGAACATCAAGTTCCCCAGCAGGCCCCTAGGACCACCACACATCCTCCGAATGACCTCGAGATTGCTCAAAAATATCGGCAAGCTCAGCAGCCCACCAAGTATCGAGTTCCTCTGATTGATGGCAAAGGCGCTGAAAAGATCTTTAGTCTGCTTCTTCATGAGCTGTCGCACTCTGTCCCTCAGATTCGGCACCGCCTTCTTGCGCAAACCCAGCCCGACCAGAGCCGTCTGTGCTTGGATCAGCGGTAGCAGCTTTGCCCTCCTCCGTGCCATGTGGTGCGAGTAGAGTGTCAGGGGTGTCCGGATGGTGGCGCTCACAACGAGCGCGACGAGGGGAATCGAAATGAACCATGGCGTGCCAGTCAGCTCGTGAATGTTGGTGACGAGGTACTCTGAGCTCCTGAGGAGACCACCTGCTATGTCTGCCGCACCAAAATGCCTCCTCTGCCCGGTTGTCTGAAGCTGTGTCGTTGGGTGAAAGCTGGAATGGGGCTCATGATGATGAAGACATTTTCCTCCACCATTTTGGCAGACTTGTGGCCGTATTCTCAAGGCTGACAGCCTGATCTTGTGGCCCACATGCCCTGACATTATTGGGATTCAGGACATGCTCACCCACAGGGGTGAAAAGTCATGTGTGATTTGGTTTTTTGTCTGGTCAAAGAAAAAAGAGGATTTGATGCTTGTGGTGAGAATTGACATGGACCAGCTGATACTACTCTCACATGCCTGTCGTCAGCGAGCAAGGGACCCTCTGAAGCAGAGATCTGACCCGCCTGGCTGAAACATCCCACAGGCTGTTGGACAGGGCTGGCGCAACTTGTGGGGAGGAACACGAGGAGGGTTCACCACTAGTAGAGGGGCGGGTGCGCTAGTGGGGGCTAGGGGCCTGTGCACTAGAGTGCTTAAGTCACCACGCGTCCCATCATCGCCTGTCACCTGCTTTATCAGGGAGCTATTGCATCGTGTTCAGTACTGCCGGTTCTGCCAAGTTGGGAGAAAACCTGCACACCTTTCTTTCCTGCTGATGGAGTAGTCTTTGAAGCTTGACAACATCTTTCTAGTCTTTCGTTTGTCCCTCTCTTTTGAAACGTTCATCTTGTTAGTCCTTCTCGACTGGACTCTTGATTCTCGACGACCCAATCCCACACCAAATCCTATCCTCACCTGTAGCGATTCGATACTGTCGAGACACACACACACACACACAACACACAACACAATGGATGACCAGGGCTCTTGCCAGGCGCCATCTGGCAAGGAGTACATTGCTTTTGGCCTCAGTCCCAAGGTCATTACCTTTGTCGTCGCTCCCATCATCGCCCTCATACCCGCCTTTATCCTGTTCGGAATTCCCGCCCTCTGGCAGGCCCTCGGTTCCCTCTTTGGCACATACGTACGACGCAAGACTGAAGGTCGACGAGCCCGCATACTGGAGGTAATCGAGGGAGACGAGGAGCAATACTGGGAGAAACGGGAGGACAAGGCTTCGGACAGTACCTCGAGCAAAGGTGAGGAGGATGGCAGCTGGGAGAAGATCCAGGCCGAGTCCACTGCGAGTGCCCCTGATGGTAACAAGCTTGCAGAAGACTGGTCTGGTATCGTGGGATTCTTTCACCCCTTCTGGTACGTACTCATGATATGATGGTGTGTGTAATGGTTAGCTAATGACCTGCAGCAATGCTGGAGGCGGCGGCGAGAGAGTGCTTTGGGCTGCGATTCGCGCCATCCAGTCCAAGTGGCCCAAGGCCAGGATCGTTGTATATACCGGTGATCACGAGGTCAACAAGGACCAGATCCTCACCAGAGTCAAGGTGAGCAATGCCTCGACTCAACAAATCCAAAATGGGTTATCTCTTTCTTTTATACTGACAATGTTGCTTCTCAGAGCCGCTTCAACATCCACCTGCAGCCACATACGATCCAGTTCCTCTATCTGTCCACCCGTCATTGGGTTCTCGCGTCCACATGGCCGAGATTCACCCTCCTCTTCCAGTCCCTAGGCTCCATCGTTCTCGCCTGGGACGCCTTTTCTCTCGTTGTCCCCGACATATTCGTTGATACCATGGGATACGCCTTTGCGCTTGGATTTTGCAAGTGGCTGTTCCCAGCCATTCCGACCGGCGCCTACGTCCACTACCCAACAATATCAACCGACATGCTCGACTCCCTCGATCCCGACTCCCCACTTGGCTCACAGGGTATCAATGCCGGTCAAGGTGTGGGCTTCAAGGGCACGGTGAAGCGTTACTATTGGAAAGGTTTCGCGTGGCTGTACTCCAAGATGGGCACAACCATCGACGTGGTCATGACCAACTCGACCTGGACGCAAGCCCATGTCACCTCACTCTGGGGCCCTGGCCGCCGCGAGGCGGAGAAGACCGATCCCATCGCCGTCGTTTACCCCCCCTGTGCAGTGGAGGGGCTCGAGGAGGCCGTCGAGGTGTCTGCTGCTAGCGAGGCACAGCGTGACAAGATCCTGCTCTACATCGCGCAGTTCCGTCCCGAGAAGAACCACCAGCTAATCCTGCAGGCCTTCGCAACCTTTGTTAAGAGCAAGAGCGAGGCTTCCAAGGAGGCAAGGCTCGTCCTGGTAGGCAGCGTCCGCGACGACCACGACTCGAAGCGCGTCTATAAGCTGCGCCTCCTCGTCCGTGAACTGCACATCGAGGAACAGGTTGAGTTCCGCATGGATGCGCCCTGGCCTAACATCCTTGAGTGGCTGCAAAAGGCGAGCGTCGGCGTCAACGGCATGTGGAACGAGCACTTCGGCATCGGGGTGGTTGAGTATCAAGCTAGTGGCCTGATTGCGGTCGTGCACAACTCGGGTGGTCCCAAGTTGGACATTGTCACCGAGGTCGATGGACAACCGACCGGTAAGCTTTGCACTTGAACATACCAGCAAGCACCGCAAACATTGAGATACTAAAAAAAAAACTTGCACATCAGGCTTCCACGCTTCTACCGCTGAAGAGTTCGCCGAGGGCTTCGAGAAGGCTCTGTCCCTACCCGACCCGCTGGCCGTTCGTCTGCGCGCTCGCCAGTCTGCCAAACGTTTTGGCGAGGTCGAGTTCGACCGCAAGTGGATCGAGCAGATGGACAAGCTTGTGGCGCTGACCAAGCAGTGAACAAGAATCGGGAAGGGAGAGCGAGGCGGCTCACCAGTTGCAGCAAAATTATCTTGCTGTAGCGAAAGAAGAAAAAAGGTTTGGGACGAGAGAAGCGCAATGACTACAGCTCTTGCATTTCTGCGGCCTATGTCAAAGCGAAGAAGACGGCGAAAGAGGGATCTAACTCATAGACTTGCATTGAACACTCAGATACCCCATTTCTTTTTTTTCTTTCTTTTTTTTTTTTCATCTTGCCGCAAGTCTTTGGCGGCAATATCACGATGATTCATCATGGCGGCGGCGTATTTTCTTCTGGGTAGGGGGGTAGAACTGTATTTAAATGGTTTTTCTTTACTTCTTCTCTCGCATACGGCAGTGGAGACACTACTTAAGATGGCCGTATTGAGTCTGTGGATAGCAACGAGCGCAAGGTTGAAATCAAGAGCCAGTTCACACCACATTGTTTATGCCTCATATTCGTACTAGTATGCTCTTTTCTCTCCTCTCTGAGTCTCAACCCAGGCTTGACCTAGTTGTATTCTTGTAGAAATTCCCAACTTGGTTGACCGGCAGGATAGATAAAGATGGTCGAGCTTCTTCTCTAGGCCTCTACTACCCTGTTCAGAACCGCGACACCCTCCACATGGCCCGTCTGCGGGAAGAAGTCGAATCCCCTCAGGCTCTCAATCTCGTACCTCGTCTTGACCTTGTTCTTGCCCTCCCCTCCATCACCATCCTCCTCCACCTTCTTCTCCCCCGCCGTGGCGTCCGGCACGCCCTCCACCTCGCCCCGGACCAGGACGCCCACGTCCCTAGCCTGCGTGTGTACATTACAGCTAACATACACAACCCTTCTCGGGGCAAACCCAAGCAGCTGGCGCAAGAAACCAGCATCGCAGCCCTTGCGCGGCGGGTCGAGCACGACGACGGTCTCGTCCGGGTCGAAGGCGCTGACGGACTTGAACAGCTCTGGGGCGTCGGCGGCGATGAAGCGGCACTGGGCCTCGGGGAGGTTGTTGAGGGAGGCGTTGGTGCGGGCAAAGTCGATGGACTTTCCGGCTATGTCGATGCCGATGCTGCCGCCGGTGAAGAGGGAGGAGAGGGTAATGGTGAAGAGGCCTGAGCCGGAGTAGGCGTCGATAAGGTAACGGATGGGTTTCTGCTGGGGTTGGCCTTCGGGGGTGGGAGGGGGGAGGATGTTCTGGCGGATGTAGTCTGTGAACAAGGGCAGGATGGAGTTGTTGTTTTGGAAGAAGGAGCCGGCCGGGTTGGTGAAGATGAAGTCGTCAATATACTCGGTCGAGGTGGCGTTGTTGTCTGTGATGCAGGTCTTGACGTCCGTGAAGCTGTCTCCCTCGACGACCACCGCGTCGGCGGGCATAGGGTCCGGCAGCTGGGCCTTCTCGCCGTCCTTTGGTATCCGCGTCGTGCTCTCCCGCAGGAGAATGGTGGCCCCACGCTCGTACTTGGCAAACTCGTCCTTCATCCTGGCCCTCTCCCTGGCCATTCCCTTGCGCACCGCGTCCGTACCGATGGGGCAGTCCTCAATGTCGATGGTCCGCCGCGAGCTCTTCAGCATGAACCCTATGTCAGGCACCTTTGTGAAGAACGTCTTCTCGCGGTTCTTGCCACGCCGTCCATGGTTAGCACCCGGTGGGCCGTCAAAGTGCGGCGTCAGCTTGGTGCGGTAGCCGTACTGCAGCGGACTGCCCATGGTCTCGCCGACGGCGGGGACGAGCTCTGGTGGAAGCTGGGAGAAGTTCTTGAAGGCGCGCTCGACGATGGTGCGCTTGTGGGCGAGCTGGTCTGCGTAGACCATCATCTGGAACTGGCAGCCGGAGCACCTCCCAAAGTACTGGCAGCTCACCCTGGTGTCGTCGCGCAGGGGCGAGGGCTTTACGACGGAGAGGAAATCGCCAATCGAGTGGTCCTGGTGGGTCAGGTGGCGGTAGACCTTGATCCTGATGAGGTCGCCAGGTATGGAGTAGGGGACGACATAGATTTGTTTGCGGCCTGGCTGGCGGGCGAGGCCATCGCCTGTGGAGGAGAGGGTCTCGACCTGGACCTCGATTTCTGCACCTGGCTCGGGAAGGTCTTCCTCTGCCTCTTGCTCCCCCTCTTCCCCCTCGCCCTCCTCGTCCTCCTTGGTGTTCTTGTTGGTGTCATCCAGTTTCTGCGCCTTCAACATGGCCCGGATGTCGGCCATGAGGACCTCTTCTGATGAGCCCTCCTTGACTGGCTTTGCCTTGACCTTTTTCATCTTCTTCTGGTGGCCGCCCTTCCCGCCGCCGAAGCCGTTGTTGAAAGGCCTCTTTCCATTCATCTTCCTGAGTGGATCTGTGGGTCTTGGTGCTGCTGTCTCGACGGCAGGCTGCGTGGCTGTCTCTGCCATCTTGAAGCGTCGTGGGAAGGTGAGTTTTGGTGGTGGCGATGTGAAGGGTCTACTGATGAATCTTGGAAGACCAGTACTCATCGGGACATTTCTCGATCAACAACAGACCCAGTGATTGGTAAATTCCTTGTCGAATCTTAGTTTTCAAAGGCCTGCCGATGAGAGTGCTCGAAAGAATGGAAATGGACGATGAGAAATGGTGCGTGCGTGAGCGAGTGAGGAAAGGAAATTCTAGCATATTATTTTTGCGCTGGAGCTCATTGGCTCAAAATGGGCTGTACCAACATAAGTACCCAATCCGGTTAGCCTTCTTATTCCCGCCCTTCTTTGGGCTACTGGCTGGACCCTGCTTCTTTTTTGTTTTCTTTTTCTTTTTTTTATTTTTAAAAAAAAGTCGCGTGTACATACCGTGGTCGCTTACTAAACATTTGCCAGAGTATGAGTTGAGTCCCGTGCCGGTCTTTAGCTCATCCGGCACTGCTCGCTCGCCATATCTGTTTTCCCCATTCGATTTGAATAGACCACAACATTTCATTCTCTTATTTCTCATTCGATTTCGGGGGTTTTTTTGTTTTGTTTTATGGCGTGCATATTTCGCTCGCTCTAGAATACTAGACATACTTTTTTTTCTCCCCTCCCTCATTATATAGAGCGCGTCTCTACGCTTGTTCAGCCCAGGCCTTCCCGGCCTTGACCGCTTAGAAATCGTCCAAAATGAGTGAGACCTTCTCCTTTCTGCTCGCCAGCCCAGGGACAAAACAAACAGGTCGCTGACGACGCATCATAGAAACCCTATCTCATGACTTGCTCTCTCTGGTGGCTTTGCAACTTGCAGCAAGAGCATCAGCCCTGCCAGCACTGGAGTTTCCCATCCACGCGCCACTGTCAAGCGTCCACGGCGCTGTGGCCAGTGAGAGCACGATATGCTCGCAGATAGGCATAGATCTGTTGAGACAGGGCGTGAGTTGTCACACCGATCCACATCAAGGGTGAACGTGAAGATGAAGAAAAAGAGGAAAAAGAAATACTAAGAGAGAAGGTCACTAGGGAAACGCCGCAGATGCCCATGTCGGAGCCCAATTATGCGTGGGAGTCATTGGGATGTATCACTCCGGGATAGGAGGAGGCGGCTTTGCACTCGTCCGTGATTCGGAGGGAAACTATGAGACCATAGATTACCGAGAAGCTGCACCCGCTGCGGCATTTGAGGATATGTATAAGGGCAACCTGCAAGGTGCCGTTACTGGCGGACTGGCGGTTTCGGTTCCAGGTGATGTGAAGGGCCTTGAGTACCTACATCAGAAATATGGAGTAAGTTATAATTACCAGCTTGAAGAAGTATGGATTTTGGTAGAAGATTTGCTAATCATGTAACTTAGTTGTTACCTTGGCGAGCAGTTGTGAACCCGGCGGTATATGTCGCACGTAATGGTTTTAATGGTACGTTGGTTCATCCTTTCTTTCATTTCTGGTTGTGTCTAATAGACTCGAAACTGATATGGTTTTCTTTTTGACATTTACAGTAACGGAGGACTTGGTGAGATATATGGATTTCGCAACAAAAGGCTTTCGAGGAAACTTTCTACTTGAGGATCCCATCTGGGCCCAGGACTTCGCGCCCAACGGACGGCTGGTCCAGCTTGGAGATGTCATCACGAGGAAAAGATATGCCGAGTCAGTACGAGCTCTTTCTCGTGGGCCTGGATCTGGAGCTCACACAAGAGTATAGCACCCTGGAGAAAATCGGCAAACACGGCGCGGAGATACTCTACTCTGGCGAACTAGGTGCATTTCCATTGCCGGTCCCCTTCTTTTCACTCACTCATTCATTCCTAACACCATGCAGCCGAGGACATCGTCAAGCTCGTCCAAGAGACCAACGGCACCCTCACGATGGACGACATGAAGTCCTACCGCGCCTACGGAAAGCAGCCCATCAGCATCGACTTCCGCGGCTTCAAGTTGCACTCCACCGGCGCCCCGAGCAGCGGCTCCGTCATGCTCAGTATGCTCAAGACCATGGAGCAGTACCCGGCCGCAGACCTGGCCGACACCAACCTCACCACCCACCGCTTCATCGAGGCCATGCGCTTCGCCTACGGCGCCCGCCTCGAGCTGGGCGACCCGGCCTACGTCTCCAACATCGAGCAGTTCGAGGCGTCCCTCCTGACCGCCCACAAGGCCAACGAGACGCGCAGCAAGATCGACGACAACACCACCCTCCCCCTGCGCGAGTACGACCCCCACCAGCTCATCGCGGCTGAGACCCACGGCACCTCGCACATCGTCACGGCCGACAGCACCGGCATGGCCATCTCCTCCACGACCACCATCAACCTCCTCTTTGGCGCACAAATCATGACCCCCGAGAGCGGCATCATCCTCAACGACGAGATGGACGACTTCAGCATCCCCGGTGTCCGGAACAGCTTCGGCTTCGCCCCCTCGCCGGCCAACTTCATCCGCCCCGGGAAGCGGCCCATGAGCTCCATCACCCCCATCATCGCCGAGCACCCCAACGGCACCGTCTTCTTCATCGCCGGCGCCGCGGGTGGGAGCCGCATCATCAGCGCCACCACCCAGACCGCCTGGCACCTCCTCGAGCACGCCATGAACATGAGCGAGGCCGTGGCCGCGCCCAGGCTGCACGACCAGCTGATCCCGAACGAGGTCCACTTCGAGTACATCTTTGATAACAGCACCGTTGCTGCCATGGTCGAGAAGGGGCATAAGCCTGTGTGGGTAAGGCTGGGCGTCAGTGCTGTCCAGGGGATCCAGAGGCTGTGGGATGGAAGTTTTCTAGCTGTGGGCGAGCCGAGACAGAGAAACTCGGGTGGCTTTACGGCATAGAAACGAGAGGCAGTTGATGACGCCCAAGAGTAGAAGGACTTTTTGTTGGATTTGAACCTAGGAGACATGATTTAAGACGACGTCAAAACGCACAGCGGGATGTAAAGCAATCTAGAGAGAGAGAGAGATGCTCATTTGTGCATCAAGTCTTTTTTTTTTTTTTTTGCAGTAGAGCATACAATCTGATTAGACCTTTTCCAGCGAAATGAAAGCTCCTCCATGAATTGCGTAAATTTCAAGAAACCATGCATCTCGCATAACGACCTAGCCTAAATATCTAGTTCTCCTCCAAGAGCCCCTTCAGAGCCTGCACCGTCAGATCCAACACCTCTGGCCGTCTTGTGGCCTTTGCACACTGTGTTAGAACCTCGATCCCTCCCTCGGCCCTGATCTTCTCTCTCGACCGCCGGCCCACATCCCCTTCTATCGTGACAAGGTTATAGACCACAAAGGCGCCACGATGTCTCAGTTCCTCGCTGTTCCCGTCCGCGCACAAGCCTAGGATGTTCTTGATACCTCGCTCGCGTTCGAGAATTGCGTTGACGACCTCCTCGATCCCCGTCAGCGTGGCCAGTGCACCACCCGCGCCACTCCTGGTGCCCTCATCTTCTGCGTCTGCAAGCGCGAGGAGGATGTGTAGCCTGTCTTTGGCTTTTGTGGACCCATCCGCGTACAGAGCCATGGCCTCCACGCACTGCACTAGATTGCATATGAGCTCGACGGCCGCCTTGGTTACCATCGCGTTGGACGAGAGCAGTTGTTCCTCGATGTCCGGCCAGGCCTGCCGCACTATGGCTTGTCGTGTCTCATCGTCCGTCGAGGCCAGGTTGGTGAGTGCCATGAGGGCCTCAAAGGTAGGCAGGAGGTCTCTGGTGTCGGCGTTGGGGTCTGGTGCGATGATGGATGCGAGGGGCCGGATGGCGGCGGCCTGTGGAATTGGTCTCGTGCCGCCAAAGACGTGGGTGGGGTTGGTGGAAATGAAGATGCGGGAGAGTGCTTGAGCGGCGGTACGTTTGGCTGGGGCTTCAGTGGAGGGGAGGGCGTTCCATGCCGCTATAAGAAGGCGGACGGCACCTTGTTGGGCCAGTTGGCCGCGTATGGTCTGGAGCATGGAGAGAGAGTTGATGATCGTGATGATCAAGGACAGAGACGCAGCCGAGCCGTTCTTGCTGTGGGTCACCAGGACAGGAGTAACGCCCGCCTCGAACACCGCCTTGCACCGCTCCTTGACATGTTCATCGTCATTGAGAGGGTCCGGGGCGAGCTTCCCCGCCGCATTCGCATACGCCTTCAGTTGTTCCATCTTCTTCTCTTCCTCTGATTGCACTGGTCTGAACCTTGTGAGATTCACCAGGATGCTCAAGGCTCCGTACGTGAGTGGTGATTTTGGTGGGGCCTCTTCCAATGTCTTGACGAGACTCTTGAGGAATTCCTTATCGCTGGCCAACTCTTCCTTCACGCTCGGCCGTAACGATGCGTAAGCCAACCCCTCGATCGAGTTGTTCCGTGAGTGCTCCGGGTCCTTCACCAACATGGTCGTGAACATCTTGGACAGCTCTTCTATCGTGGTGCTCGCCTGCTGCACTCTCTCGTTCTCCTTGGCCCCTGGTGCGTTGAGGGGTTGTATCGCCTGGAATGTCCAACGGGTCAGTCAGACGTCCCCGGCAGGTACTCCTCGCCAATAACAGAAGGATGACGCATGCTGATGGGATCTCTAACCCGGAGTTTCGCCAAGATCACGGCAGCCAGGTGCTGAACCTGCTCTGAGTGCCTGCGCATGGAGACGGAGCCCTCCTCGACGTGCGAACCATCGGTGTTGTGAGCGTACATGGATTTCACAGCGTCCTCAGGATCCTGATCGACAACTTCCTCCAGCCACTCGATGCAGTATTTCTGTACAGCCTCCCGACATGGGCCGTTCATGCAGGCTGCGTTGAGCATCTCCAGACAGGCGGTCTCGACCTTTCTGCTCTTCCACTTGCGGCGCATCAGAGGACCCAAACTAGGTAGGAAGCCCTCGCTGAGGAATAGCTCCGATGTCAGGTCCGGAACGATGGGGAATATGGTGGCAGCGACGCAAAAGGCAACAATGTAGTCGTCATATGTGCCCCGCTTGAGTCGATCCTGGAAGAAGTTGCGCATCTTTTCAGAGCCATCATCCCCTGCAGCGTTGAGGTATGCCGAGGTGGTCATAGTGGCATGGCCTCGTACGACATCTGAGTTCCTCATGTCAAGGTAACACAGGATGGTGTCAAGACAGTCGGCATCAATAACGGCACATATGGACTTGCTAGTCTTGCTGGCCTCGAGATCCTCGTTCAGGAGCTTCGTGAGCTGGCCCAAATCCCTGACTGTCTCCTCATCCTCCTGGCCACCCTCCATCAGCCTCGCGAACAGGAGGAGGGTCTGGTCTTCCCTGCTCATCTTGGACAGGTCCTGTCGAGGTTGCTCGTTCACCGACTCCATGGTTTGAGAGGCCTTTTTTGTCGCTATGGTTGTATTATAAAGAGATCTTGGTGATTTCAAAAACGACAGGGGGAAAATAAAAGAACCAAAAAGGTAAGGAGGCTCGGAGGACCAACAGCAAGCCTTGTGACCCTTTTATGTACTTGAAAGTGGCAGCGGAGCCAGGCCAAAGCGTAACTGATTGTCTTGGCCTCTGTTTCAGGCCGAAGTTATCAGTACAAGAAGCCAAGTGACAGCAAAGAATTACACTGGCTTATTACTGGTGAAGTTGACTGGGGATGATGGCGAGATCAGGTCAACAGGTGACCTGGGAGGCGTCGATCATATGCTCGTCAAGGTTGTATGGTTGCAGGGCAGAAAGTTGGTAAAGCAATGAGGTGGAAGAGCTAAGCGCGGGGCAACAACTTCAAGCTGAGCTCTGCCGCCCACCACCCTACCCAGACACAGCCAAGACCTACCCTGGCATGCTGGGCACCTGGCAAACACTGCAACCCTAGCAGTTGCTGCAGCAAGGCCCCCACACTGGAACGTTTTAGTGGAGACTTCCATGCTGAGTTGCAGCAACACTAAGCAGCTACAGGGGATCTAGCGGGAAGGGGGGACGAGGGGCTGGCCCTAACCCCGGACCTCCTTCCGAGGGGGAGCTGCGGCAGGCATCAGCGCTGAAACTTTGGACTTGGGCCTCAGACTACATTCAAGTACTTACTGTAGTAGTCCCTCCCAGTAGTACTACATCATCGAGACCCCTCTTGCCTCATCCCTATCCGAGCACTCGAACCTCGTCAAAGGCCGGCCAAGCCTCTCACCGCTTCTCACACCAGCCCTTTTCTTTCTCTCTCTCCTCTCCCCCCTTGGTGACAGTGTCACAGGGCAGGCAGCCACAATGGATGCTGTCGATGCTACCACCCACTATGAGATCTATGCCACAGAAGAGACACCTTCCCTCACTGCCATCATTGTGGACACGAACCCTCGGGCGTGGGCAGCCATCAACAATGTCCTCCCCATATCCAAGGCTCTGGCCAACATCCTCCTCTTTGTGAACTCACAGCTGGCCTACAGCAGCTCCAGCCAGGTCGCCATCATAGCATCACACACCAACCGCGCAGTATGGCTGTGGCCGACACCACCAAAGCCCCCTCCGCCACCGGAGAACGGTGACGACGCCGAGATGGCTGATGTCGACCCAGCTTTTACCTCCAACTTACCAAAGATGGTGCCCTTCTCGAAACGCAAGGCCTCGGCCAACAAATATGCCCAGTTCGCCCAGGTCGAGTCCGCCATCCTCACAGCTCTCCGCGACCTCATGACCTCGACCACCGAGACCGACCTCGCCACAACCACGACCCAGATCTCTGGCGCTCTGACCCTCGCCCTCCACCACGCCAACAAGACCTCTCTCCAGCTGACCGCTGCAGATGGCGCACAGGCAACTGCTGGCTCCGCCAAGAACAACGGTGCCGCTGCCTCTGCGAACCCAGCCGCCCTCTCCTCCCTCAGCGGCTCCCTGCGCGGCCTGCATGCCCGCATCCTCGTCCTGTCCGTCTCGGACTCCTCGGCATCCCAATACATACCAACCATGAACGCTGTCTTCGCTGCCTCCCACGCCGGCATTCCCATCGACATCCTGTCGCTCCACGGGGCGCCGACCTTCCTGCAGCAGGCAAGCTACATCACACGCGGCACCTTCCTCGAGGCCACCAGCCCGCAGGGCCTCCTCACCTACCTCATGTTCGGTTTCGCCTCCGCCATCGACACCCGCCAGACCGTAACCACCACCACCACCGGCGCAGGACAGGCCGGCACGCGCGCCGCGGTCGATGGAGCCACAGGGCTCGAGCAGCTGGTGAGCCCGTCCACCACCAACGTCGACTTTCGGGCCGCCTGTTTCTGCCACAGGAAGGTCATCGACACGGGCTTCGTGTGCAGTATCTGCCTGTCCATCTTCTGCGAGGTGCCCGAGGACGCCGAGTGCTACACGTGCGGGAACAAGCTTGCCCTGGGCAGGTATGGCGCAAAGCCGGCGGTCGTGCCCAGACAGAAGAAGAAGAAGAAGCGGAAGCTGGGTCTTAATGGTGAGCCGGTCGCCGCAAGCGAGCAACCGGGCAGTCTGACCACGACACCGAGACCGGGCTGAGGTTGGAGACAAGCAATGGATGTCGTGAGGGGAAAACAGTCCTCAAGAAAAAAGAAATCGTTGATCCGAACAATATCGGTGTGCTAGGCATATTTGGTATAGATGCCAGAAGGTTGCTAGATGAGGCACACCGTCGACCCATCATTGGTACAGGACGCAGTCTTCCCCGTATTGCACGTGAACACTTCATATGAAGCCACGCGTTATTGACTGACAACCCCATGGTTTTGGGGCTTCTTTGGGCCAGAACCTTGTGACTAGCCCGTGTAGACCACAATTGAACTTGTGAAAGAAGGGAGAGATGGCAGCCTCACTAGGCTCCAGGTCCATCCATAAAGGCATGCAGGGCGTGAAAATGTCAAGATACATCGACCATCTCAACGCTCATGACACCTAGGTCATCATAGACGGGGCTGGATCATCGAGGCTTGGATCTTTGTTTCTCTCAGCAGCAGCGCGTCAGCTGGAGCAGGAAATTGACAGGAGGCTTGTAGCGTGTATGGCGTATGCCACCAGAGAAGCATATAAGTGTGTCGTCGGAGAAATGCCTTTTCTGCAAGCACCAGCTTTAGTTATAGGCCCAAAGACTTAAAACAATTCAAACTGAAATAAACAGGTCGCGTAAAAGAATCAGCATCCAGGCGGCCAGATCTCAAAAAAATAAAATGTGATTATGCTATCTATGGGTATGGTCTATGGTATAGCACGAGGGTCAGCAAGGAGAACAGCCAAGACACGTGATGGTGTCGTTCTGCGAAGAAGGGGAAAACCACGTGCCAGTATGGCTCAGAAATGCCACCATCAAAAAGAGCAACGCCGTCTGCATGCAAGGAGCTAAACTTCAAGGTTCTCCAAAGCGTGGTGATGAATTCTTCCCATCCGTACCACCGCTTGTTCCAGGATCCAGTTCCGCTCTCCTTTCCAATACTAGTTTGCTGTTCCCGGTGGGAAAATGCCATCCGTCCTCAGTGATTCAGTCAACCGTCGTACAGCAATAGAGAGCTATAGGGGTCCTGGCAATGGTACTGGTGCAAAGCTGAAGAGGCAAACCATTCAAAGGGCTGTATCGTAGAATCTGAAGAAGGAAAAGTGCCGCAAACAAGATTGAGAATCCAGGTATGGAAGAAGCCATCATGCAGTAGAGTCTGCCTTTCCCGCAGGACCGCGGTCGCCGGAAAAAGGTAGAATGTTGCTGCAGCTGAGACGAACTATCGCCCAGAACCGCCGGCAGGCCAACCAAAGGTGTTCGTAGAAGTGTTGTAGGGTATCATTCAAAAATAGAACGCCGTCAGTGCCATCGAAGGATGAGTGAAAGAGCCAGTGGGGACTCAAAGGAGTAGATCGATTTGAGATGACTGAGGTCCAGCAGGAATGCATGGAACCAAAACGAGATTACTATCCGGAATACTCGCAAGGTGATGGTCCTGATGCAAACAAGCCAAAAGACGAGCCAAGTAGCTAGTCAAAAATTTGATCGCCGTTGCTCAGTTTGCGCGCGCCAACGTTGACACTTGAACCCTCTGGCAGACGCGACATACAGGTGTGAGGCACCTTATCCTTGAGGTTGAAGCTGGCCAGGGCGAACGAGTCGGTGTTGTGGGCCCAGTGCAGGTACACGCCCTTCTCGTTCACCTCGACGGCCATGACCCCAATGGCTCTAGCACTGGTCTGGTTGCGGACGCCCGGGTGACCCATGAAGTCGTTCTCCACGAAGCTCTGCATAATCACGGCAGTGTCGTCCTCTTCGACGTCACGGCCGGTAGGGCCCTTCATCGTGCCCTGGTACAGTCTCTCGGCGCACTTGGCAGCGGCCATGGTAGTAGCCATGTGCTCGCCCGTGCCACTCGTCACGGCCGCAACTGTCTTGAAGTCCGGGTCATCCTCGTGGTAGGGGACCACGGCAGTGCCAATGCCAACAAGGGCAGCTGGGCCGGTGCGGCCCCTGTGCTTCATACCGATCCCGCCCGAGGACGAGCCTGCAGCCATATTGCCATACTGGTCGATCACAATAGCACCCATAGTGTCTGTGATCAGATCAAGGTCCGCATCGTTGAGCTCGGCAGTCAGCTCGGTGACGGCGCGGCGCTTCAGCGAGTAGCGGCCGTGGGAAGACTGGTTGGACGTCACGAACAAGTCAGCGGCGAGGCCACCGGCGGAGGACCCGTCCAGGGATGCGACACCATTGTTCAAGCCTGCCTTTGAGGCCCAAGTCGTGCCTCCCTGGTCCAGTCGAGCCTTCTCATTCTGCAGGGTCTTGACACGCTTAGAAGGCAAAGCAGCCAGTGAGATATCAGGTTCATGAGCTGGGGATGCAAACATGACGCGCTGAGTGTTCTTGTGGGCGCCCGAGACGGGAGATCCATTCTTGCTAGGAGGGGCCGAGTATGTGGTGTTCGGAGTGGGGGGTCTTGTGTTCAATTCTGAGGAGGGTGAATCAGGCTGGCCCTCGTTCCACGTGGCGGTCATGATGGCGCTGGTGTGGTCACGCAGCGATCCCTGGTGAGCCTTGGGTGCGGTGGTCATCATCTGGTCCTGACCACGTTCCTCGGCCTGGACGGCCTGAGATGGGGAGGGCCCTTCGACGAGGTTGACCTGAGCACCGACGCTGTTCACGCCTCGAATCTTGTCTAGGTCGGCTCGCCACCTGGTATATCGGTCCTTGGCATTGCGAGAGGTGAGCTGCTCGTTGGTAACGGTGGACATGCCGTGCTCGATAGCAAACGACTTGGCGCCTTCGCCGACCAAGAAGTTGGGTGGCACGCGCCTCAGGGTCAGTGACTGGGAGCTGGTTTCGAGGATGATTTTGGCAAGCGATATAGGGTTCTTGATGTCTAATCCAAACGTCAGCAGATGTAGAAGCAGAAAGTCATTGAAAGGTACAAGAGGCAACGTACTGGGAACAGCGCCGCAAGCCCCGCTTCGGCCAAGGTGATCAACTATCGTAGCATCGCACTCGACGGTGCCATCGATGGACAGATTGCTGCCATACCCCGCGTTCGTGATCTCGTTATTCTCGAGCACTTTGATTGCAGCCTCGACAGCTTCTACGGCTGTGCGGCCAGCTTTCAGAAGCTTCATGCCCTCAGATGCGGCCCTAGATGCCGTCAGCCTGCGAGCGCAAGAGGCGAGCTAGAAAATGATTTAAAACTTACTTCGAGCACATAGCAAGATGGAAGCTCTCGTTCTGGAGGCTATGATAGCCAGCACCGGCGTGGATGACGATAGCCATTGGGGTGTTGTGGTTGCGCTGCTGCAATCGTTTCTTCTGGCTCGTCTGCTTCTCCTCAGTCAAGTCAGTACTTCGGTCATGGTGTTCTGGTAATAGAAGAAAAGGTAGGTCTGAGTCTTGGAAAACAGGCGGAGTAGAAGAACGAAAGTAGGGCTGCTGGGCGACGTCCTGGTGGAAACTTCCAATTTCTGAGAAGGAGGGATCATCTGAAGGGAAGGGAAAGCTGAGTCCGTTGGTCCAGTGAAGGGGCTCTTGGTGGTCAGGGGTAGTCGAGGCCCAACTGTCCACCAATTCTTCGGTGCGATTCCAAAGGTCAAAACCTGCGCCAGCATCCGCTGGGTCATTCCCATAGATCCTGTGACTGGACAGGTTGGGGGAAGCAGGCCTGATAGAAAGTTGACCGTCCCAAGTAACCGTACCCTCACTATCGTGCTGTGGAAAGCTCTCCTTGCCAGGATTGTTTTTCGGGCAGTTCCACTGACAATAGTGAAGGGCTTCAGGCTGATGAGGGAGTTGGCTCAACAGGTCAGGGCTCCAGCCAGTCCAGGCTGCAGAAGTCTGGGTCCAGAGGTCATCAATGGGTTGGAGCCTCAAAAGTGTCTCCTGGTAGAAATGTGCTCCTTCTGCATTCAGCTCGTCATTACTGTGTTGGGCCAAGTCGAGGTAGGGTTCCAGAGCCTCCTGCCAGCGTCGACCCAGAAGGTCAGCCTGGAGAAGCCCCTCGATGTCGTTCTCCTGGTTGAAGCTGACAATCAAAGCATGTAAAGGCTTGGTTTCCGCATCCATATTCTCCAGTTTCCATTCTGTTGGGAAGTGAGAAAATAGGTGTTGACAGAGTGCACAATCTGAACTGCCATTGGCGACGACCGGCTGGGTACCAGCAGGCTTGTGATCAATAGTGAAGCAAGGGTCAACCAGCCCACACTGATATGCAAATGGATACACAACAGGCTTCCCACCATGGATGACGACATGGAATGTGTCATCACTACCATCATACACTTTGCGAATGAGGTTGATGAATGCTTGCCAAGTCGTGCTATCCATCATGTTCGTGTAGAAGAAGAGTGTGGGTGGTTGTTGAAGGTAACTGCTACTCCAAATGGCACAGGTTGTGATGCAGTGAAAGATGAAAACAAGAAGGGCTTAGGTAATATGGCTGCAGAGAAAGAAAGGAAAATTGGTTTGCTCACCTGTATGGTGTCGTTGTTATCAGGTGTTGTTTTTGTGGACGTGGGGGCGTGTCGGTGGTGGAGGGAGAGGGTGAGCTCTGGGCACTTGAGCCTCCAGATAGAGAAACAGATGGCTGTCAAAAAGAGCGAGTGGAATATGATCTGCTGTATTGACAGTGATTGGAAATAAGGGATATGGAAGAATGGGTTGAGAGAATGGAATCTCCACAAGGGCATAGAGATCTGCCCTTGTGGATGATGATGTGAGGTCAAAACGAGAGCTGAGTCTACCACAATCCCCCCCGGATCTTCGCACAAGCTTGTGCTTAGGTAGAATGACAAAGAGGAGGAACAATGATTGCTCTTTCCGAGAGAGTTCTAAGGATGACTTCAAGTGGTAGGCATGACCTGACAGAATCCTTTTTTCCCCCCTCTCTTCCTTTTTTCCCCCAGGACAACCTCCTCTCTATGTCGTCAACTGCAAAAAGCCAAAAAAGAAGCAGGGCCACTCTTCTGACTGCAATTCAACCATCAATATGAAATCTTGTATTGAATTGGAAGTGAAAAGTAGGAATGTTATTCCAAGAGTTTCCCTGTTCAATGCCAAACTATCCAAGGCAGTAATCATTGTTATTGCACGAGGTTTGAGGTAACAGCAGGGATCCTCTGCTTCAGGCTTCGGGTGGTTCAGCCACAGGGGGATGCCCACCCGAGGCGCAAGCTATCTGCACCGCCACAAGGTGAGGTCAGGGGCCAGGGGCGTAGGCGTTGGCATCTGGCAAGGCGCCAACGCAGCGGGACCTCGCTCCATCGTTGCTCCCAGCCCAGGCCCGTGCCGTCTGAACGACCTCATCAACCTTCGCCAACCTCGTCCCGAGATAATACCCTCAACAACCCGTACACATCTCACACCCGAGCTAGGTCGTTGGAGCCAGAGCTGCGCACCTTCTCATCCACACCGAACCACCAAGCGCGCAGCTCGCAATCTCGCAATCATGGCCAACCAAACTCCCGCCGTTGTCATGGACAAGTACGTCAGACCCCTGAAGCCGCGCTCTCTCTGAGACCCCACCTCCTCCTGGGGGCGGTCAAGTGAGCTGTACTCGAAGCTATTCAGAGGCTGCGGCCGTCCCCCTCGGATCAAGACATGTGATGCTGACGACTGTTTCTCCAGCGGCACGGGGTTCTCCAAGCTAGGTACAGCTGCTCTGCGGACACCCCTCGACCCCTCGACCCCTCGAGCCTCTCCCGCGGTTGACTAACCCAACACCTTCGTCAATAGGTTTCGCCGGCAACGACTCCCCATCCTTCGTCTTCCCTACCGCGATTGCCACCAAGGGCCCAGCAGCTGGTGGCTCCGGCTCCGGTTCCGGCCGGCCTGCTGTTGCCAACAAACCGTCGTTTCTGACCGGCGGTGCAGGCCCTGCTGGCCACCTAAATTCGAAACGCGGAACGGAGGATTTGGACTTCTTCATTGGCGACGAGGCAGTGGCAGCTGCCGGTGGTCCTGGTGAGCTTGATCATGAAGAGCTAGGGGAAATAGACGAGTGCTGATGATGCCAGGATACGGTCTACACTACCCCATCCGACATGGTCAAATAGAGAACTGGGTATGAGGCACAGTCGGTTTCCCTCCGCATACGACGCTTGGCTGACACCATGGGCAGGATCATATGGAGCGCTTCTGGTCGAATTCCATTTTCAAATATTTACGGGTCGAGCCTGAGGACCACCACTTCCTCCTCACCGAACCGGTATGTGCTGCGTGATCATCCCATCATCGCATGCCTCAATACAAAGAAGCCCACACTGACCAAAGCCGCCTACAGCCCCTGAATCCTCCCGAGAATCGCGAGAACACTGCCGAGATCTTCTTCGAGTCCTTCAATTGTGCCGGCCTCTACATTGCCGTACAAGCCGTTCTTGCCCTCGCGGCATCGTGGACCTCGTCAAAAGTGCAAGACCGGTCTCTCACCGGAACGGTCATCGACTCTGGTGATGGTGTCACGCACGTCATTCCTGTGGCCGAGGGATACGTGATTGGCTCGTCGATCAAGTCGATTCCCATCGCCGGTCGTGATATCACATACTTTGTGCAGTCGCTGCTGCGTGACCGCGGCGAGCCCGACTCGTCTCTCAAGACTGCTCAGGAGATCAAGGAGGAGTATTGCTACGTGTGCCCTGATATCGTCAAGGAGTTTAGCCGCTTCGACCGTGACCCCACGCGCTTTGCACAGCACCCAGTTGTGCAGCCCGGCGGTCGCAAGGTGACCGTCGACGTGGGCTACGAGCGCTTTCTCGCGCCCGAGATCTTCTTCAACCCCGAGATCTACAGCTCCGACTTCCTGACCCCTCTCCCCGTCGTGGTTGACGGTGTGATTCAGTCATCACCCATCGATGTGCGCCGAGGCCTGTACAAGAACATTGTGCTATCTGGCGGTAGCACGCTCTACAAGGACTTTGGCCGCCGCCTGCAGAGGGACATCAAGCATCTGGTGGACGACCGCATCCGGGCGAGTGAGGTTCGCAGCGGTGGTGCGAAGAGTGGCGGTCTTGAGGTACAGGTTATCACTCACAAGAGGCAGAGGCACGGCCCGTGGTTTGGTGGAAGTTTGCTTGGACAGACGCCTGAGTTCAGGTCGTACTGCCACACCAAGGCAGAGGTAGGTCCTCCTGATGCGACACCAACCTGCGCGCTCCCGGTCAACTAACATTTCTCCAGTACCAAGAATACGGCCCCGGTATTGTGCGGAGATTTGCCCTGCTGGGCGGCCCTGGCGGATCTTAGATCATCATGCCGGGCACACCAACACGTGTTGGAATACCGCGCGGGGAGAAGAATTAGAACGTTTCGGTTGGCGCGCGCTCAAGGAGGCGGACTATGGCAAGAGTGCGGCTCGCAATGGAGAGGGCGTCAGGCGAAATGCTACAAAGAGAGCGTCATCAAAAATTTAACCACTATTTTGAACTCAGTATGTTCTCTTGGATTTCGATATAAGAAAACCGTACAAATTCCTTTCCAGGACCACTACACTGCTGCTTGCTCAAGTAGTCCGTCCTCTCGTCCCCTTTCTTGAAAAGGAAGACCACAAAGAGAAAGAAGAGGCTGAGGGGAATACAATCATGACCATAACCCTGCGCATGACAAGTGTTAAAACCCTCCTCTTCCACGAAGAGGCAACAGGGTCGTTAGGTTGCATACATCCAAGAAGGTACTTGCGATCCCGGGCTCAATACATCCCCCCAACCCCGCGCTACATGTCACCCCGTCAACAATACCTTCAGCCCACCTCCCGAGGGAACGGCTTGTGACCCCCGTCCCGATCCCCCGGAGCACACCCTAAGGGAAATGGCCCAGCCCAAGCCGCCAAAGACTTTAGAACTGCCTCATCCATACATCATCACTTACTACCTGCAGGAGCCGCACGGGAACGGAGCCCACGCCGGAACCGCATTCCCTGAAAGAGCTGACAACCGCAACCACAAGCTCCCAGCCCAACAGCAAGACTGGCCTGCAGGCTGTTTTAGGCCCGCATCTAATTATCTATAATAGTGTTTGGGTCTAGCAGGGTTAGATCTGGGGTAAGGTAGTGGTGGAAAAGGACTGACGGCGTCGTTGTTGCGGGGGCAAGCGCAGCGCAGCCATTTGCCCTTCTCCTCCCCACGGTTTCCTTTCTCTCCCCCCCCCTCCCCCCTCTTCGTTCTTCTTCTTTGCTTGAAAAAGGCGGGGTTGCGTGGCTGCAGTGACAGCTCTTACTAGAGCTTATGTTTCGAAAGCTCTTTTGAGTAAAAGCACCTCAAACAAGCCCCCCTCCCCTTCCCCTCGTTCCCACTCCTCCCCTCAAAATGATTGATGCCTTTGATCCGGCGGAGCCGCACACACACATATGCGACCTTGAACCGGTGGAGACACCCCGCCCTTTCAGATCTCTGTTTACCAAGATTGATTGAGAAGGGGGGGGGGGGGGCGCAGTTTCTTGGTAAATGCGGGGGAAAGAGAGATTACATAGATTGCAACTCTGGGGATTTCCTTTTTTGTTAGCTGCAGGAGGAGTTTGTTCATCCCCGGATTTTTGGTCACATGTTGAGGTTTTGGATTTTCTGGGGTGTGTGTATCGACCTTTGAAGAAAGACTTCCGTTCGTCCATTGCCTCCCCCCCCCTCTCCTTTATGTCTTGCCCTTCCCCGTACTTTTTCCCCGCGTTAGGCGTTGTGGATAGGGTTGGCTGATGTCCGACTCTATGGTGTGTGGGGAAAAAAGGGGACAAGTACAGTACTTATAAGTAGCTCGAAAGGTGCTGAAGGATGGCTTGGTGGGCCCTGATCAACCTGCTATAGGCTTGCCTGGCTGGTTGTTGTGTGCGTGGATATAGGGCCAACCGCGCTAGGCTACTGGAAACGCTCTGGCTACTTCCTTCCAGTTCTTGGCAGGTCTGGAGGGAAAGTCTTGCAGGTCTTGACGAGGATCTGCAGGCCTAACTCTACAAGTTGTACAGATCAGCAGCCTTTCCGTGTCTCCCGAGGCCACCACAAGACCAATAATACCTCAAAACATCTGGAACTTGAAGTGGTCCCGGTCTGAGGGGTTTTTGTCTTTCTTTCTCGGCCGAGATAATAAATTGACCGACCCAGACCACCTACCTGGTCCCTCCCAGGGCATTTCTGCAAGAATCAGTAGTGATTGACATTTCTTTTCGGTGAAGTGTTGGTTGTTGGAGGAGGTGCAAGATTCCTGCCGTCGGATCGTGACCCTATTCGGCCGGGCTGATGGCTCTCTTCATGGGGGGGAGGGGGTAATCGAGCGAAACAAGCGTGAGAAAGCGGCTTCTGGCCTCGACCGCATGCAGTCCGTGTTGACGGAAAGGACGGGTTAGTTTAACCCATGTAATTTCTCACCCCGATGCCGCCCCCTCTTCCTCTTCAACCGTCCACAGACCGGCATGGAAGAATAATCATCGTCTCATGAACACGAAGTCGCCTCTCGCGTGAGTCAAAGGATATAACACGGTAGCATGAGGGAGAGAAAGAACAAAAAAGAAAGTGAAAAGAAAAAAAAAATCCCTCGAGCGAGGAAAGCAGCGAGATCTTGCAATATGATACTCGGAGCTCGTGTTTCTGGACGAGAAAAAAAAAATCGGTCCCTGCTGAACACGCCACGGCCACGGCCGCTTTCCGGCGTTCATGATCATGATCTCACACTTTTTGCCCAGGGGGGAGGGGGTTTCGGGAGGACGGGGGATGGTAGAGTAAGAGGTGGGGGCCTCCCGCTACAGCACCATAGTACTACTATATCTCATACGTTCTTAGGGGAGGTTAAGGAAGGCTGCCTGTACGGGTACTCGCACACCTCTCTAAATAACTCATGGTACCACTGAACGAGCACTATCCCACCTACTAAATCGGGCCCTTACAGGGTGGAGTGCTTGGCGCCCGGCGCCCCTGGCAAGTTCTGACAGCGGGCTCTGGGGGTTTCTTGTCTGTGGTTCTTTCTTTCCTATGATCGCCCGGAACTCGCTTGCTCACTGCCTCTTCTGTTAAATTTCTCGTCGTTTTTGACGTAAACCCCCCCCCCCTCAGCCGCATCCTGCCTTGTCCTCGGGGCGGCTCCTTAAACGCGACGACTTTTTTTATTATCTACATGTGCGGGTCCGCACAGCCGATCTTGGAGATAGACCACCCCCTCGATGGGCCGGGCTAGGCGTGTAAGTAAATGCCCGAGTGACCATCTCAGAAAAATTCCCCAACAGGCTTGGGGGGAGATGTCGATGATTGGTCGTTGTAGCTTGGTTCTAGACTCGAGCCAGAGAGGAGGAAGAGGGGGGGGGGGGGGAAGCATGTCCTGAAGCCTTTTTGTGGGATGGATGGCCTGAGGTTGAGGTGCCCACGGATGTTGTACCATAGTTTTGCATGCTCACGGATGGGTTCGGTGAAAAATTGGGAGGGGCCCTCTCCTGTGCTGGCAGGCTGTCAATGCTACTTGCTTTATGATACGTAGTAATCTGAAGTATCTGCTGCAGGTTGCTGTCATGGAGTGAGTCAGGGTGGCAGACAAGATTTCGCAGAGGTCCCACAGGGGTGAGGTGAGGTGACATCCGGAGAGGCGAACGTGGAAATCGTACGACGTGGACATGCCACTGCACGGTGACACCACACAGCCTACAGGGCTACGTACCAGAACCACACACCACCTACCCGCAGACCACGCTAGTCCCAACCCGTCATCCACCCAGCAGAAGCAGTAGCGACTACTCTGTTTGATACTGTCTGCGGCCAAGATCGTCCACCAACCAACCGCTCCTGCCACCAAGGACGCACAATGAAGCCAGTAGCCAATTCCGACTTGCCGGGTAGCAACTATGTACCATAGTGCTGTAGAAGCTTGCAGTGGCTTGTTGCTGGGATGCCCGCTCCTGCAGGCTTTCGGTCCATCTCATCTCTACCCCACCTCGACCGCCTTCATCATGAATATAAAGTTCGAGACATCTCTCACCTCCCCTCCCGGATAGAAATTTACTTTCCCTCCTCCTCATCATCCTCCTCCTGGAATCAATAGTATTTCTATCTCCCCCCCTCCCCCCTAAAAAGACCTAAAAGTCTCACGGCCAGACACATACTTTCTCCCTAAATCATCTTCCTCTCCTGAACATCATCCAACATGAGCAACGTCCAGGTCCCAACCGAACAGTGGGCTCAGGTCGTCGAGAAGACCGGCGGTCGTAAGTCCACAACCAACAAGCCCAGCCCTCAACTGACCTCCTCGCTAACACTTTCATCCCAGCCGTCGTCTACAAGAAGATCCCCGTGGGCAAGCCTGGCCCAGATGAGGTTCTTGTCAACGTCAAGTACTCTGGTGTCTGCCACACCGACCTGCACGCCATGATGGGCGACTGGCCCCTGCCTGTAAAGCTGCCCCTCGTCGGCGGCCACGAGGGTGCGGGTGTCGTCGTCGCCCGCGGCGAGCTGGTGCACGATGTCCAGATCGGTGACCACGTCGGCATCAAGTGGCTGAACGGCTCTTGCCTGTCCTGCTCGTTCTGCATGACCGCTGACGAGCCTCTCTGCGCCGAGGCCTCGCTCTCCGGTTACACCGTTGATGGCTCATTCCAGCAGTACGCTGTCGCCAAGGCCGCTCACGTCGCTCGCATCTCCAAGAACGTCTCGCTCGAGGCCGTCGCCCCCGTCCTGTGCGCGGGTATCACCGTCTACAAGGGCATCAAGGAGTCGGGCGTGCGGCCCGGCCAGTGGATCGCCATTGCCGGTGCCGGTGGTGGTCTCGGCAACATGGCCCTGCAGTACTGCAAGGCCATGGGTATCCACACGGTCGCCATCGACGGCGGCGAGGAGAAGAAGGAGGCCACCGCCGCCCTCGGCGCCAGCGCCTACGTCGACTTTTTCACGTCCAAGGACCTTGTCGCCGATGTCAAGGCTGCCACCCCCGACGGTCTGGGCCCCCACGCCGCCATCCTACTCGCAGTCTCAGAGAAGCCCTTCCAGCAGGCCGCCGACTACGTCCGCCCCCGCGGCACCGTCGTGTGCATCGGCCTGCCCGCTAACGCCCGCATCTCCGCCCCTGTCTTCGAGACCGTTGTCCGCATGATCTCCATCAAGGGCAGCTACGTTGGCAACAGGCAGGACACCCAGGAGGCCCTCGACTTCTACGAGCGTGGTCTTATCAAGGCCCCCTACAAGACCATCGGTCTGAGCGAGCTGCAGAGCGTCTACGACCTCATGCACTCGGGCAAGGTGGTGGGTCGCTACGTGGTCGACACCAGCCGATAGAGGAAAGACCTCGACGGCTCTTCTTTTTTTTTTTTATATGCTCGTGAGGAGGAACAGCAAGAAGACAGAAATTAGGGAACGGCAAAAGCTTTGCGATCAATGAATGCATGGAGTTTTGGGTCAGCGGTGTGTGGCTTTGGCAGGGCGGCTTGACTTTGGGTTTTATATATATATATATACACAAAATATGAAAATGTTAACTGAGAATTGACATTCTAGAACTGATTCACATTGGTAATTAAGACCAAGTTGATTTGTATAATATGGAGTGACATACATAAATGCTCTCTTTTTGTACAACTCCAACATATCATGAGTACGTACTTCTTCTTACCTTGTGGTGGCTAGCAGCTCAAGCGGAGTATTACATAAGCACAGTCCCCCAGCCAGAATACATACTTTCCATCCCGACCCACATCCGCCACAACCCAACCTTTCTTCCCTCCTGCAACTCCACCCCCTCCATCTGCACACGCACACACACACACGCCGTCCACAGCAGACAGCCCATACCATACGCAACTCATAAACATACACAGATATGGACCGACGTCGCAGCCAATCACCACAAGCCCGCGACCGCGACCGCGATGGAGACAGAGACAGAGAACGCGACCGCAGGCCCAAGAAGAACAGCGGCTTCAAGTGGAAACAACGGTCCTCGGCTCGTGACGAAGACGAAGGCGGCGACGGCGATCGCTATCGCCGCACGAATAATCACCACTTTGACAACAGAGACCGCGCCCGCGACCGCGATGACTACAGACGGAACAATGATCGCTCGCGCAGCCGTTCGCCGCGGCGGAATCGGGAGCGCCGTGATCGAGACAGAGGTAGAGACCGCAAGGACAGCAGAGACCGCGAGAGAGGAGACAGATCACAGCCCAGAAAGGAGAGGGAGAAAAAGGAGGATCAACCTGCACCACCAGCAGCAGCTCCCGCCGCGGCAACGGCAACCGACGGCGAGGAGATGATCATCGTGCACGTCAACGACCGCCTGGGCACCAAAGCTGCGATCCCTTGCTTCGGGTCGGACAATATCGGGGCGTTCAAGGTGATGGTTGCGGCGCGGATCGGGCGGGAGCCGCATGAGATCTTGCTCAAGCGGCAGGGGGAGCGGCCTTTTAAGGATCATATTACGCTGGGGGACTATGGGATCAGTAACGGGGTACAGATCGATCTGGAGGTGGACACTGGGGATTGAGAGAGAGGGAGAGAGGGAGGGATAGAAAGATGGTTGCATGGGGCTACACTTTTTGAGAGAAAATGAGAGAAGAGGGGGGGGGGGGGGACAACATATCACATTATGAGATACCCATTGAGTATTTGCAACATAGGCCTATTTCACAATAAACCTCTTCCATGTGCATACAAATACTATCAAAATGGTTCAGAGTGATGGAGAGAGTGAGCGTGTGCATATGCACAAGAGACTTGGCCCACGACGACACTCCGTGTTTGGAAGGGGAAAAGTCACCTGATCGCGCGGCGCGAAAATGACGTAGCGACGCGATGGTCCACCCGCTTCAACCCGCCCGCGCGCCCTTTTATCGACAAAAGACACGCCGTCCTGATTCACTGCCGAAGATAGGCGGAAAGTCTAATAATACATGGGCATTGATTGTTCTGACTCATTCATGCTGTCTACATAAGTCTGCACTCTCTCTTTGGGGTCCTCTACCCATACATCTATTCTATATCATCACACCAAGTTCAGACCATTCACTGCCCCCCCCCAAGCCGGCAGAACGAAACACCAGAAATCAAACAAGCATTGAGAACGAAATCCAAAGCACACGCCCACAATCATGGCTGTTGGAATTAAGCGCAAGCACGACGACTCCACCCGGTTGAACAAACCCACCAGGAAGATCCAAAAGACCTCCTACAAACCGAACACGGCCATCCAGCGCAGCGTAGATGAAGGCGACTCCTCCAGCTCCGACCGCAACTCCGACGACATGCGCCCCCAGCTCGACCGCATCGCCCGCTCCCAAAGAACCCCCTTCCAAAAGCGCGTCCTGACCCTCCTCTGTCAGGTGCCGCGCGGCCGCGTGACAACCTACGGCCTCATGGCACAGCGCCTGGGATCCTCCGCACGCGCGGTGGGCGGCGCGATGCGGCGCAACCCGTTCGCGCCGATGGTGCCGTGTCACCGTGTCGTGGCCTCGGGAGGGTCGCTGGGTGGCTTTAAAGGGGCCTGGCCCAAGGATGGGGAGGGGATTACGCTGGTGGAGAAGAGGCGGTTGCTTAAGGAGGAGGGGATTCGGTTTGATGGGGAGGGGAGGGTTTTGGGGACGCCTTTTGACGGGTTTGTATGAGAAAACAGGGGTTGGGGGGTGGGGGGGGGGGGGGAGGAGGAAGTAGGAGGGACTTTTGTTGGTTGCGAGGGAGTTGGTTGAAGGTGTTTCGGATTGGTTGGTCAAGGCAGGGTGATATGGTCGGAGCTGGGGTGGGCGATGAAGGCGCAATGAATTTGAGGCTGGGTTTGTGAGAAGTTCTTGTTTCTGGACTTTTGAGACTCTGTTACTGAAAATGCTGTATAGTCAGGGATTTCATTTGAGGATACGGTCCATCTTTTCTATGTTCTTCCTAAATGATTTCATCTACTCGGAGCCTGGTGGTGCTTCCTACGGTAGAACTTGTGGTAATGAAAATTGCACTCCCGTTTGTTCTCCTCTCCTTATTTTCCTTCGTTCTTCTGTTGTTTCCTTTCCCTTTCCCTTCCTTCTCTCTTGTTCTTGTATCTCATTTCGTTTTCATTTCCTTTTTAAATTTGATGCCTATTCTCCTTCTTCTTTGGCCAAGTTTCAGTCCAAAAGTCTCAAAGCCACGCAGCCCGAACGCCCATTTTGAGGGTTCGGGTTTAGCGGATCACAAGTGGCTGGCTGTGGTATGACAGCATCGGCAAGCCATTCTCGCCCCTCTCTGTGCCCCTCAATAAATCTCACACCGTCAGACCTGTAGACCTGTACGACTGTCCCCCTTTTCCTCCTCAACAACTCACTCTTTACAGCACATTTACATCCATAGGCTATTGCTTTCCTTCATCACTACCCTCTGCAAAAGAATTGAGAAGATGTCGAGCCGGCAGCTGAAGAAGCTGCACAAGCAGCAGGAGCGCCTCCGGCTCCAGAACCTCGCTACTGACGAAGATGGCGGTGCCGCCGAGGCAGAAGAGGTCGCGCCGCCCAAACCCAAGACAACCGGGTTTGCCGGGTTCGCCGCCCTAGGAGGTGACCAAGACGATGACGAGCATGACGACAACGGCGACGGCCAGGCCGTGAACGACAAGCAGCAGGAAGCCGAGCCTGAACCTCAACCCGAAGCGAGTGCAGTGTCGGCGACGCCTGCGAAGAAAAACAAAAAGTCCAAGAAGAAGAAGAAGTCCAAGAAGGCTGCTGCTACCGCTGCACAATCACAAGACACCGAGAATGGTAAAGGCGAGGACGACGAAATGGACGAGATCGACAGGGCGCTCAAGGAGCTGAACATGAAGCCCTCGTCCGGGAACACGGCCGAGCAGAGCAGCCATGGCACCTACGACACAAGGCTGGCACGGATCCTGAGCATCAGCTTCGACCACCTGAAGGTCATCAACGAGCTGCGCGCCATGTTTGGGCAGGAGACGCTCGACTCGGTCCGGAACCAAGACGAGGCACAATTCCGGGACGAGCGGCGGCGGAACCGACGCGGCGGGCCGCAACAGGTACAGATCGACATGGAGACGTACCTGAGGGGAAGGCCTGGCGAAAGGATACCAGAGGTGGTCTTGAGGAGGAACCCGTTTGTTCAGGGCAAAGAGCACTGGCCCAAGGCAGCCGCGGGTGGTCTGAAGATGGAAGCTGTCACGGACGAGAGGGTCGAGCCGACCGAGTATACCTTTGTGCATGACGAGGGGTACGGGCAGATGGAGATGCAGTTCTTCAACCTGGTGGATACGCTGGACCCCATGCGTATCGTGCACTTTGTTCAGCAGAATCCGTACCACGTCAGCAGCCTCATCCTAACCAGCTACGTGGCCAAGCATGACCACAACGCCGCGCTGGCGGGAGACCTCTGCGAGCGTGCCCTCTTCACCTTCGGCAGAGTAACGCTGTCGTCCTTCCGGAAGAAGCTGGAGCGCGGGCTGGCACGGCTTGACTTCAGGCGGCCGGAGAACAGACAGTTCTGGCTCGCCGGGTACCACTATATCAAGAGCCTGATGCAGAAGGGCACCTACGACACGGCGCTCGAGTGGACCAAGCTGTTTCTGAGCCTCTCACCCAAAGACGAATACGGCTTGATGAATTTCACCCACGTGTTGGCCATCCACGCCTACGAGGCGAAATGGCTGATTGCCTTCTGCGACTCGTCGTACTTCCACAGTGATGAGTACGACATGCCAATGAAGGAGTATCACAGGCAGACGTGCGTCCTGGCCAAGCTCCAGCTGGAGGATAAGGAGGGGGCCTTGAAGGATCTAGTCAAGGGCATGGAGACGCTGCCCTGGCTCTACTCGGCGCTCTGCAGCGCCGTGAACATCGACACGCCACGACCGGTCTGGGGTGTCCAGCCCCGAGATGAAAATGATGCCCTGTACACGGAGCTCTACATTCACATGGCCAAGGACCTCTGGAAGCGCGATGGCATCGAAATCCTCAAGGAAGCGGGCGAACGGGCCACCAAGGTCGACCCGCACTCCCTGCCTGCGGCCAAGGAGGTCCCGCTCAGCATCGGGCGCTTCATCTACCTAGACAACACGCCGGAACTGATGGGATTCGTACCCTCGCACGTGCTGCATGCCTCGCCCAATTTCGACTACGATCCTCTGCCGCCACCCCGCGAGGAGAATATCTTCTCCCACGAATGGCAGAGCCATCCGTGGCTGCGGGATATGTCACGCAGGGAGAATCGCCGGCGGGCAAACCTGGAGGAGGAGCGTCGGATTGCGAGGGACGTGCAGCGAATGAGAGAAGAGGAGGAAAACGACGACCCCGCCTTGAGGGAGGAACGGCGGCGGGCGGATGAGATCTTGCAGGCGGAGCTGGCTGCGGCTGTAGCCGAGGCTGGCGACAGCGATGCTGGGCTCTTGTCCGCGATCTCACGGGTGTTGCCATTCTGGATGGTGCGCCGGGCTGGAGGGGGGCAGGACGAACTGGATCTTGTGGCTCAGCAGCAGGCTGAGGGGTCAAATCCGTTCTATCTTCCCCCAGAGCAGGCACAAGCCGCGCGGGGTGCAAATGCATCTGCTCATAATCGTGTGGAAGAGGAGGAGGAGGAGGACGACGACGACGACGATGGTGATGATGATGATGATATGCCGCCCCTGGAGCCTGCCGAGCCAAGGTCGTAGAGGAAAAGAAGAAGAAGAAGAGAAGAGAAAGAGATCTATCGGTGTGACTAGGAACTGAGACATGGAAGCCAAGCACTACTGTCCATTCGAGGCGACGCAAAATATGCTCACGCTCGTCTCATCTCGTCTCGTCTCGGATCCCGGCAAACGCTGCAAGGATTCGATAGACGACGAGCCACTACCACGTGGAGACAGGAGAGTTGTAAACTATTACAAGATAGTATAGACCAAGTGTTCACATACTACTGGATCATTTCATCATTACCAATCAATCCTCCAACGGACGGTAAGAGAAGTAAGTACCCCAAGAGCACACTCTGGCAGAAACAAAAAGCCAATATATGCTCAGCAAGCGAGATTAAGCGAACTCTTTTCCCCTCCCCCCCCCCCCGGTATGGGAGGTTCTACTACCTGTCGCAGGTAGGTCTCAAAAACTCGTTGAGCAAGTTTTAGCCAGGGGAACTGGGGGTGGCGGCGGGAAAAGACACTATTATGTAGCAATGAATGATAGGGTTACAGGCATGGATGGCGCAATGCCTGTGTGTTCCTGACAAAAGTGTCCTTGTTGCGTGTGCGGGCTTTGTGTGCCGATGTCAGCGTCAGCTGGGAAGGAAGGCGCCATAGCTGCTGGCCTTGCCCTGGCCTTGGAGCAATTATTAATCGTTCTCGAGGAAGGGGCCAGCGTGGGAGGATGGTAGGAGAGAGAGAAAAATATATTTAAGCAGGACGATTCTCAGCTTCAGTCCTTTCCTCCGGGCAAAAGACGATTCACTCATCATCGTTTCGAGAAAGGGACAGCCCGTTTGCAAACGTCTTACCCGTACCTTTCGATCAACCCCCCCCCCCCCCCCCGCGGAACCTTCTTGGGCCCCACTACGACTCTCTTCTTGACAGCAGGGCGAAACACGGAGCTGACGTACCGACACAACTCCCTCCCACCCCACCTGCGTCCCCCCTTCCTCCATCTAGGTGTTGATTAAACAATACAAAAACCCCCAAAGGACCACAAGAGCAACATTGCTCCTTTTCTCTACTTTACGAGCTCACAGCATCGCAACCACACATCCTACCACAACGACACTACACACTGCAACAATACCACAACAAATCATCACATCTTCAACACAATGGCCGATTCCCAGGAGTTCAAGTACCATGTCGCCATGAGCTGCGGCGGGTGCTCTGGCGCCGTGACGCGGGTGTTGAACAAGGCGAGAGGTGAGTTTATCCCAATGCCTTTTTCTCCCTCCCAGAAGAAAGGAAGGTTGTGCTGCCGTGGAGGAGAAGATCTTGTCTCTCTTTCTTGCTCTCTCCCCTCCACCGCAACTAGACCTCAACCTCTCCTCTTCTATCTGTCGACCAAACCAAAGATGCTAACCAAAGTGGTCGTCAACAGAAAGCGGCGACGTCGACGACTTCAACGTCAACCTCAAGGGCCAATACGCAACCTTCAAGACGCAACCAGACAAGGAGGACGCCATCTTCCAGAAGATCAGCAAGACGGGCAAGGCGACACACAAGTGGGACACGTGGGCGGCTGAGAACCCCGAGGAGGCCGCCAAGGCGGAGAAAGAGGCTGCCGAGGAGGCTGCGAAGCAGGAGTGAACTGGGAGAGAAAGAGATGGGAATGATGATAATGATGTATAAACAAAGGAAAGGAGGATCGCAAGAGATGAGAACTTTCAGGCTCTGCAAGCCTCGCTGCCCAACAGGAGGATGAGGATCGATGATCGAGGAGGAGGAAAGTCTAGGACTATCTATGCACAGAGCGCGGCCGTGTCCTACATTTGAAGAGGTGGGCGTGGTGATTTTTTTTCTTACCTGAATACCAACAAGCATATTGTCCTTTCTGGCGCATAAAGCCTGTGTCCTCTGTGTTCTCGGAGTGATATGACCTGCCCTTTCTTTCCCCCTACGTGGCTGACGGTTCGTAAG
Organism: Cryphonectria naterciae; assembly: GCA_014850475.1. Classification (NCBI taxonomy): domain Eukaryota; kingdom Fungi; phylum Ascomycota; class Sordariomycetes; order Diaporthales; family Cryphonectriaceae; genus Cryphonectria; species Cryphonectria naterciae. The sequence continues at coordinate 3,745 of JACWST010000137.1, read as the reverse complement.
CCCACAATGGCATGTGCACACAGTAGGTACGACGTGGTAGCCTTGCAATCTCGACGAAGTGCTTTCCTTTCTAGGAGAAAATCTAGATCATTTTAGGCTGAATACTGAGATGCGGTGTGGCGACGATTGACAGGATAAATCGTCTCCGCCAAGCAGGAACCCAAAAGAGGCTCTCGAGTAGGTTGACAAGGTTTGGCTTGATCAAGACTACATCCATGGTATGTTCATCGACGGATGGCGATAACGGTACTAGAAGTTGGCCATATTGCCACGATGATTACAATATTATTTCTGTTGGACGGGAGACACTTTATACACCGGGCTAGGCTCGGGGTGTTCTGTTTGTGTGGCACACGGCAAACCCAAATCCACCCACCCACGAGGAATGCATGCTTCGAGAAGCGATCACTCCTCGGTCGACCCCATACTTCTTATGGCGTGCCAATCCCTCATGACGTATTGCTTGCAACCCCCCCCCCCTTGACGAAGAATAGCTAAAGTATTCTTTATTTTTTATGAGGTGTCTATCTATTTCTGTACTTGATTTGAAGTGCTCTATCGAGGAGGCGATGTGATCTGCCTCTTCTCTTTTTTTGCTCTTCCTCTTCCTTCTCCATCCCTTCTCATCCCCCCCTTTTTTTTGTCACATGTGACGGCCTTCGGATCGCCCAAAGGCCGCTGATCATCAACGGCCGAAAGGGGGTAAGGAGGAAGGGAAGGGATTCTCCGGGGGTGATTTTTTCTCTCTCTTTCTTTTCTTGTAGGGAAACGGGGGTTTCTTTTGATTCCTATCTTGAAGCAGGTTTTTCAGTGGGCCTCGGGATCTGCTTCTTTTTCTTTCTTTTTTTCTTCTTGATTAGAGTCACAAGGGGAGGAACAACAGAAGAGAGAAGAGAAAAAGAGGTCTTTCCTGGTGCTAAGACAGGATTGAAAACATGACATCAAATAGTCATATCAGTGATCGTGACGATCGCAGATCAGCGGGATGGTTTTCATAAACTAAGTAGAGGGCCGAAATACTATTGTAGGGCCAGAGAACAAGGCAGTAAAGTCAAAAAAGATGAGCCTGTGAATGGGTTCTTCGCGCACACGACTCGTCGCAAGAGTACATATTGAGTATTGGTTTCGCCTCCTCTTGTCTCTCAGCTCTCATCCACCTGATTTGATATTTGTAAACATCAATCTCATCGTGGCGTGTAGGACATCTAATCTAGTTAGGAGGACAAGAAGAAGAAAAAGAAGGTGGAGGTGGCCAATTATGAAAGATATGGAATATGGTCTGGTCTATTCTGCCATGACAGGACGGACCTTGTCGGCCGAGTGCTCAGTGGCCTTGTCCGCATCCGTGCGGGGGGGGCTCTACCGCTCTAGGAAGGCCATGAGACAAAAAAACCACAGCCATGTCATCGACCTCGCCCCCAAGGAACCGAGACACCGGTAACGAGCCTTCGTTTAAGCTTGTCGAGTGGTGGCAGGGACAAGCCCCCGTTCTCGGCAAAACGCTTCTTTTACGATATATATATATTTTATAATTTATATAGACTTTTCGTCTTGCTGCATCAGAGAAGAAAAAAGAAGATCAGTCAGCGCTCAGTCAGCCTCTGTGCTGAGAGATTTTTCTCTTCTTGTTCACCCCTGACCCCTTCCCTTCGTGCGGAGCCGGATAAAAAGGCTCTCGGTCGCCCGCCGATCATGCGACTTGACCGATGATCGAGAGTCTGCTCTCTGGTTCAACAGCACAGTGCTGGGAGGACAAGGTCCGCAGGACAGACCAGATTGCCTGCTTCCCCCAGTTCATGCGCTTTTGTATGATGGCTTCGGGGGAGTAGAGCAGGTATCCAGAGCTGTGCACATAGTGAATAAAATAGGGAAGTTCTAGGGAAGCTCTAGGGAAGCTCTAAAGGGGGATTTTGGTTTTCTCCATGCCATAGCGCTATTACATAGTAGTAGCACTACTACTACAGCTCATTAGTGCTGCCACATGTCCTCATGGTTACTACAGTAGAGGTGCGTGGCTCGCGGCGGGAAGAAATCTCCTGCAGCTGCAGCTAGCCCACTGAGGAGTGAAGAAGGAGGGTTACTCAACCCTAGTGATTCCTCCTACTCTATCCCTACCTCTCTCTCTCTTCCGTCCAACCAGGTTGGACGGGATACACGAGACGGGACGAGACAAGATGAGACGAAAGGATGAGACAGAGCATCATTGTGTGTGTGTGTGTGTGTGTGTGTGTGTGTGTGTCTGTGCCGGCGGAGATATCCGGCCGAGAACGCCGTTTCATATCCCTTCTCATCTTTGTACCTGGGAGGATGGACGAGGCACGAGATTGTGGGGGTGCTGGCCCGTGCACTCCCCTTCAGGGGACAAGGTAGAACAAACAGGACAGCCGATGCGAGACACGCTACAAGGGCCATGTGGAAGGATGGGATGTAATACCTCTACGGAACGATGGAGACATTGCTATGGGACTTGGATATGGATGGGTTTTGTGGATTTGTGGACATGGTTGTCAGACGAGCATATGGGGGGGGGGGGGCGCAAGAGGGCAGCTCCGGAGATGCCATCTGTATCTGGCACCCCGTGGAGCCTCGGGAGGGAGGGAGGAAAGTCGGGAAGGGTGGATGGTAATCATAATCATAATCATAATAATAATAATAATAATAATAGCACATAGTACCCATTCGTTAGAAAGACCCCGTGACCGTGGTCGTGACCTTGCCCGTGATCTTGCGCCTGCAGCCTGGAAATTGAGATGAGAGCGCCTGTGCTGCCAGGTCTCATATGGGGAGGAAGGGAGGAGGAGGACAAGGAAGGACGAGGGCAAAAAAGAAGGGTGGTACGTGGAGATGACGGACGGGAGGTGGGTACTATAGCATAGACAAAAGTAGTTACTTTGTTACGACCTCGGAAGAACCATGGAGAACCATGGTGGAATATCCCGCAGGAGCAAAGAGGAAAGGGGGAATTAAAGGACAAGATGGACATGGAGTTGACGATAAATGATGAACAACTAAGATTTCTCATGTCAATTGCGTGCTGCAGCGGAGTCGAGATGCACGACGTCAATGCCATCATCCTAAACAAAATCCAGCCTCATACCTCATACCTCGGCCGTCACATCATCTCAGACCCTTCCCATAGTACGTAGGATTTAGTATTCTGGTGGTGGTGTTGTAATAAAACCTTGGGCCTACTTCAGACCCGTGGCTCAAAATAATGCTGGCTGCTACGGGAAGTGGGCGTCCCACTGGGACGAGAGGTCTTTCCTAGAAAGAGACAGAGAGATGCCAAGCCCTGAGGGACGGGTTATCGAAGTCCCTCGACTGTGTGGGGACCTGGTGGGCCTACTGCCTGTAGGCGTCCTGCGAAGTATCCTCGTAGGGTTAGGTACGTCGATGGCATGTTCTTCCTGCCTGTCCCCGCATTGTTCTGGCCTCCGAATCCTCTGTGCGAGAGGAAGCAAGAGCAACCCAACCCAGATACTGCCAGACAGGCCCCCCGTCCCTCCTTCCCCCGAAACCTAGTATCCCCGAACCTTGCAAGAGCGTTTTCTTGTTGGACCATACTTAAGTTGTAGTATGCTTTCCTAGTACGGCAGATCTTCACCACTGATCAGCATCTCTAATCATCATCATTACCACTCCACTGCAACCACCCACCACCCCCCCCCCCCCCCCTCCCCCCCCCCCCCCCCCCCCCCCCCCCCCCCCCCACCCCCCCCCCCCCCCCCCCCCCCCCCCCCCCCCC